>CAUYRH010050092.1:0-35629 GCA_963574655.1 Perodicticus potto
GGATGATTAGGGAGGCATGAGAGAACAGCAAGTCATCCCAATTGCAGCTTAGAGGCTGGGAGAAAAATTTTGTAACCGGCTGTCCAGACACCCCCTGTATAGTTATGGATTTGGGAGATAAAAGACCAGGATTAGAGAGAAGTAGAGAAAAAGTTGCTCCAGTGTCCAAAAGAAATTTTCTCTCCTGGTGCTCCACTATAAGGCAAACCTGGGGCTCTTGAAGGGTGATGAAGCCATGAGAATTTGCCCCGGGCACTCTCAGTCCAGTTTGGGCTCTGATGGGGTCACTGTCCCAGGAGGCCTTCGCCTCTGGGGACAGCAGTTGGTATATTCTTGAGGAAGAATAGATACAGCAATCTATATCCATGGGTCAGGTTGTCAGACACACTGAATTCTTTTGCTTGTTGGACAGTCTAATTATCAAGACTCATCGACTTTCTCATATGATTTATATTACAAGAGACCACCAGAAATTTAGAAATGCTTCTTCTTTCTCTCTTCCTCTCCATGCCCACCACTAGCTCAGAAATGACTCTGTGTCTTTGGACATGAACACTTTAGGGACTTTTGCCACATTAAAGTGTTGTGACAACATGCTGAGTCATAAGTTAAACTCTTGCTGACGCACTGCTAACTCAGAATATGTGCAATGAAATAAAGAAATTGAATAGAATCTTTGACTAGTCAAGTGTCTAAAGCTGATGTGGTTTGTTATTTGCAGAAATGACCACAAGACTCCTGCCCATCCTACACAACCCTTTACAAGGTGACTTTGTCCCTATTCTCATCAAGAGTTGTAGTCTATTTCTCTGCTCTTTGATTCTGGACTGGCCCTGAGATTTGCTTTGATCAATGGAATATTGTGGAAGTGTTTATCTTCATCTGTTTTTGTGTTACTATAAAGGAATACCTAAGGCTGTGTAATTTACAAGGAAAAGAGGTTTATTTGTCTCTTAGTTCTGCAGGCTGTACAAGAAGCATGGCCCTGGCATCTATATCTGGTGAAGGTCTTATGGTGCTTCCGCTCATGGGGGAAGGGTAAAGGGAGACGTAGTGCAGAGATCATATAGCAAGAGAGGAGGCAAGAGAAAGAGAAGAGTAGTGCCAGTCTCTATGTAAAATCTAGTTGTCCCAGGAAGTAATAGAGATGAGAACTCATTACTACAAGACAGCACCAAACCATTTTATAAAGTATCTGTCCTCATGACCCAAAAAACTCCCATTAGGTTCTACCTCCAATCTTAGGAATCAAATTTCAACATGAGATTTGGAAGATTAAATTTTCAGACCACTGCAATGTTGCTGTGTGACTTTCCAAGGTTAGTCCTTAAGTGGCCTTGTAACTTTGGATTTTTCCCTCTTGGACCCCTGAGACCAATATGCTATGGAATAGCACAGCTATCCTTCTGGAGAGTAAAAGGCAACTTGGAGGAAGACTAAGGGGCCTTAATCCTCAGAGAGCATCTGAGACTCCTGACTTTTAATCCTCTATTAGTTATCTACTGCTGCATGGTTAAAGAACCCCAAAACATAATGGATTAAAAAAATCGATGTGTTTTTTTTGTAAGTCTGTGAACAATTTCTGCTGTGGTTCTTGTCTAGACACACAACTACTTTCGGATGGAAGGGGTGTTAGAGTGTGTGCTGAGCTGAATTCACTAGGCTCCTCACTCTACAAATTCTTTAATCTAATCCACATGTAGAATCTCTAACTTCTTTTAAGACTTAAGGTCTTCACATTCCTTTGGTCAAAGGAAATTACAAACCAATCCAGATTCAAGGTAGAGAAATAAATTCCATCTCATAATAGGAGGAGTAGAGAGATTACACTGGAAAGGGGTATAGACACAGGGCATGATGTATTCAGGTCAGTTTTCTAACAGTCTACCCTATTTTGTAACTCCAAAAAGTTCTGGAGATTCTAAAAATGAACAGGGACCCAAGGTATCTTGGATGTCCTGGTGAGTATATAAGCCATGACATTTTAGAGTCAGGATGGGTCTTAAACTATATCGATTCTAATACTTTCCTTGTCAGATTAAAAAAAAATGGGGGGTTAGAGAAGTTAAATAATTTGCTCAAAGTCAAATAGTTAATTAGCAGCACAAATGGACTAAAACTCAGCTCATCAGCTTTCCAGAATAAAACCCTTTCTACTACACATGACATGGAGAAACATTGTGCCTCTGCCACTATTTTCCAATGCTATATGTATGGCAGATATCAATAACTAAGCATAGAATTCTCTTCTTGAGGCAGAAAGTCCCAGAATGCTTGCCAATACCAAGCTCTGAGCAGTCACCACCAATGAGTGTGGACAAGTAACACAAGACTCATGTGCCATTGCTTGGACTTTCCATGCTGCCTCAGGAACCACAGAAACAACTGCAAAGGCCTAGTGGAGGGAAGAACAAAGTGAGAGACTGCAAAATCAAGGCTCTGCCCATCGACATTAAATTTTCATTATGTTGTTACATTTTTATTCAAAATAAATTTGAGAAGTTCAAAATTTGCTCATCAAGGATAATAATTGATGATTAAAATTAATTTTAGGAGGATTGCTATGACAAATATGAAATATTTAAATATAGAATCATGACAGAGAAATGGAAATGTACTGATTCAGATGATTAATTAAAGATGACAGCGGAATATCATTCTCAGAGTTGCTCAGACTTACCTCCTTCTATTTTTCTCTCTATGATCTATTCTAGGGATTCATAATATAAGAGTCACCAAAATAAAACAAATCATCAAAATATCATTAATTCTGATGAGGCTGATTAGCATATATGTATATGAATGTTCAGGAAGGCATTATCAAGTAATGGTACAGAAAATTCTTCTGAACTAATAAAAAGAGTCTGTATTCATCTCTACTACAGATCTGTATGTAGTTTAATGATGAGCAAGGAATGTTCCATCTTGTCTCACAAATCTCTGCAGCCCCTGTATAATTCATTATTTGTCTAACAAATACTCCCAAGTCCTTGTAAATATTTAAAATAATCCTTAATGTCACTTCACGAAAAAACGGGATGGACTGTGGGGCTACTTTCTAAGATTCAATTTAATTGATTTAAATAGCACAGTCATAGAGCTTTGAATCAAAGTAGATGGCATCTCAAAAAGTAATCTACTAATCTCAAGGTAAGCACTTCAGTGAATTTTCATATGAAAAAAGTAGAAATATTACTCCGCCTCCTAATTAAGAAATACAATTCTGAAGAAGCATCTTGCTTGTTTGGGCCTCATCTCGGTCCACTGGATATTAACATAATCATTTCAGTAATTCAACAAAGAGTTCATGAGATTTTCATCAACCATAAGCATAAATGACATGGATGTAATTTTAAGCAAATGTGATTTCCAGAATATGATAAATTCCAGAACAGTGTGATTAAGATAATGATAGTACTCTGCTCATAGCTGGATCTCAAGGCAAATGTACCACAAATATCCACTATCTCATGCTTTGTCCTCGGATATGCTTTGAGCCAGAGATGGGATGAGTCCTTGATCATCTGGAGGAAGAGAAGCATTATCTTTCTCTAAGCAGTATGCCTTGAACTGCCCTCAAATCTGCTGAACTTATCTGCATACTCAAAGGTAAGAATCACATTCGTAGACAGCAGTAAACTAGTGGCTTTCCAAGAAGGTAAAATGAAAGCGGAGACTGCAACCTGGTAGCATTCTAGTACAGATTCTTGGGCTGAATGTTACTCATTGTACTATGAATTTTCCAAGGAAAAAGAATTATAGTTGGTTAGGAGCCTCATATCTGGAAAATTTATGTTTATATTAAACTAAATATGTAGTGAAGAAGTAAACAATATCAGAAGGAGAAGGAAAAAATATAACACTTGTTTGCTGTATACTGTGTTCTAGTGATAATCAATCACTCCATGAGGTAGATAATATCAGCCCCCAATGTCCATATTCAGAATTCGAGGCTAAAAAAGTTAAATTACACATCTGAGGTCACATAGCTACTAAATGAAAATCCTGGCTAGAAGTTTCAGCTGCCCATGCTGTTTCAACGCCTCCCAAGTTTATGAACATCTCAATATACTTACTGCAGTATTTACTGCTGTGAGATAGTAGAACACTGGTTCCAAGAGGCGTTATTTGACATTACACAGAAGAATAATTACGTGGTCAAAAAGATTGAAAAATACTGATTTAAATGAAGCAAAATGGCTCTCTTTACTGCAGTACTTTTCAGGACATTTAATGCACTAATGGGATAATGTGACTTCTCAAAAGGAAGATATACTGTGTGTGCAATTTTCAAATTGTCTTAACTAAAGATAATTATTATCACTTTATTACTATTATTATTTGCAGAACATTGCATAAGACAAAAGGTTCAGAGGGCGTTCTTTGGAAATCTCAACTATCATTTCCCAGAATGTAGAGATGCCTCAAGAAGTTTTCTGCTTTTCAACCAAAAAATAGAGTAAATATCCTATTAATTATATGGGCAAAGAAAAAGCATTCTTGCAATATGCTAAGAAGCTGAGCTCTAAAATGTATCCTATGGGACATGACAGTCATTAGTGCCTTTTGCCAAGCAGTTTATGTTATTGTCACATCTGGAAGTGTGGTAGGATGATGCCTTTTGGATCTTTGTGGTTGAGGGAAACCCAAGGAATTGAGGTCAAGGGGTTGTGAGCAAAAATGACACATATAACTTGCAGGCTAGAGCTCTCCACTGCCAGCACAAGGCCCTAAAGCTTTGCTCCTTCACCAAGATGGGCAGCAACATTTTGCACTCATGGCTGCTCTGGCAGGCAGGACCCTGCTTCAGGGTTCAGCAGGCACTATTCATCATGGTCACAGCGACTCAGGCAAGTTTGTTATTAAATAGATTTTACCTCTTTTGTTAACTCTCACCAACCCCTGGTCGCTGCTGAGAAGAGCTCAGAGTATTCTGAGACTCTGATAAGGGTTGGGGGGAAGAAGGTAGGCATTATTTATTAGTTTGGACTGTCAAATAGGGAAGAATATTTGCCACACCAAGGATCTGCCATTCTTCAATTAGAAAACTATGGAATTATCTTTTTCAAAAACTCCCTTTCTCCCTTTCTTAATGATATGCAAGTCATTTCAGGCTCTTGTCATGCCTCTCAGTAACAATTATGAATATCTATTATTATTGTTATTGTTCTAGAGATATGTAGAAGTGTTTGGAATTTAGATAATTTTGATTAGGATAGTAATGAAAAGGAAAATTAACTGTCACTCAAAAGCATCTGTTCATTACATGTAAACACAAGCATGGGAATACACCAATATGAAAATGAAAATCTTGTAAAAATGTTCTTAAGAGTTAAAGGACTATTGTAATAAAATAAATAAAATACACTCAAATAGCAAAAAAAAGTATTGAAGGATAACTCCAGTGAGGTATTTTTCTAACCTATAGATAAGCTCAGCCATGAGAATAATTTCAAAAACCCTGTGAAAAGCTTCTCAGTCTAGTACAGATCAGAAAGAGATGCTAGAAATCTGCAGTTCACTGGAGATCTAGAAAACCACATGCAACACAAATAATTTAAGGGTACCCTTCCTATGTGCACATTTTCATGCCACTGGTATGTGAAAGAGAGGACCCTGACCATCTACTTCCTCAGGATACAGGGTGAAATAGGGGGATTCTTCCCACATAGGTAGGACTCTTCCAGTGTAAGCTCCATCGGATCCTAAAAAGTACATATTCCAACCTTGGGTTTGCTTATGACTCTCAAGAGACACTAAAATTTCAATTTCCATCAGATTTCAGTATAGTTGGCGAAGCCAATAGAGTAACCTGAACATCACAGTTCAGCTACCATCTGAAGGCAAAGAGCAGCAAACTATAAATATAAATGGAAAAAAATAGAAAGGAAATAAGAGGTGGAAAGGAAGGAGGGAGATAAAAAGGGGAGCAGTATTCAGCAGATAAAGCATCTTTAGAAGACAAGGAATACTCCTTTTTCGATAGGCTCAATGGCATTCCTGATGCCACACGTAGAGCTTAATAAATATTTGGTGAAAGAATAAATGTCAGTTAGGCTTACTCATTATTTAATTTGAGAAACAACTCTATTTAAGAATTTTTTTTCAAAATGTTCCATAAACTTAGGTTCTTAAAGACCAGCAATCCAGTCCATACTCAACTTTTTAAAATGTAAAGAATCAAGGGAAATGTACTTAATAGTTAAAAATAAAAAAGGATCAGTAGTGAATTCCTAATCTAAAACAGACCCACCTAAAAGCATAGAAAAAAATAAATGCAAACTGTTCTTTCCTTCACATGCAAAAGATAGAGCATGTCTTTTAAGTGGAAAACTTATGGATCTGAGGGTAACATAACAATACCTTTAATAACAATGAAGAAAATTCTTCTATGAAAAATATTCATTTTGACAGAAGCATACTTTATTTCAAAAAAAAAAAATGAAAGAAAGCCTCAGTTATGCCAATTGGGCCTTCTCACAAAATCTGAATCACTGCCCTCCCCCACCAAAAAAAAAAAAATCAGTCCTGAATGAGCTTGCAACCTAAAATAAATAATGTGAAGATATCTCATAATGAGAGGTATTCAACAAGCGTTAATGAATGAACTTCTGAATGAGTTACTAAAGTAATAACGTAAAGTCAAATACTAGAGAAAAGGATAATGCCAATTATCCTTCCCCAGGGTGGCCAGGGTGAAATAGGGGGAACTTCATATTTACCCATATATTCATCCCATAGATATTTATTAATTAAGAGCCTACTACCTACCAAGTATCATGGAGACACAGAGGATATAGCACAACCAGGTGTGTGCATCCCTTCTCTTCCAATTTTACACATTCTAGAGGGTAAACAAAGACAAGTCAAGTATCAAAATACAACAATTATGGTGACACAGACAAGAACTGAGATGACAAAGCAAGGATGCAATGATGCAACAGCAAGCAAATTCCAGACCAAACCAGCTAAGCTAAGAGTGAACGTGGCCTGGTTCACTTGGTCAAGCTGGATCTTTCAGAAAAGAGTGCAGGCCCCTGACATCCTTGGTCAGCAGTCTGGGTTTATTCTACATGCGTAGGGAAGTCACTGAAGCATTGCAGGCAGTGGAGAGCAAAGGACAGAGTCTAAGTTCTCTTTTAGAAAAATTACTTTCAATGCTGTGTAGAAAACAAAAAAGAGATTCAAGCAAAGCCAAGATGAAAGCTGAAGGTCACTGGGATGTCTTTACTGTAGACTAGGTAAGAAGAGATTCAAAGTACCCTACACTATGGTGGAGGCAGTGGAGATGCAGAGAGTTTGAGATGTATTTTTAAGGCAGGTGCAACAAGACTCACTGAGAAGGTCAAAGGAGAGAGGGGGATCAGAGAGGACTCCATGCTTCTTCTGGCTTGAGTAGGTGGGTGAGAGTGATGAAATTTGAGATAAATTAGAGGGGGCAGTGTCATGGAAGCTCACTAGTTAGACACCTTTCCTTCTTGAATTTACAGAATTTTTCAGAAATAACTAGAGCAGACTTTCTTAATCTGTGTCTGCAGATAGTCTCCCAGGCTTCTATGAATCTCTTGAAATTGTTTGCAAAATTGTATATGTGCACACGCATGTGTGCACATAAGCATTGTTATCCTGTCATAGCTTGTAGAACATTCTTAGTCTCCTGATTCCAAAAAAATAAGAGTTATTGATTTGAATTAGTAGAATTACTTTAAAATTAGCCCCCAAGAGAATGATTAAAATCAGACTCAGACTTTTTCTCACTTTGGCTAAGAATCTAATATACCCGATCCTGAAGAGTAAGAAAAAGAGTTTATTCTGTGTCTGATCCCTGTGCTGTAATTCATGAGCGTGAATCCTCCACAAAAGACAAACAAAAGGGAAATAACACTAATGTCATTTTAATCTGATTCAGCAGTGAACAATTTATGGCATGTCTCTTCAAACAAAAGACAGCTGGACACATAAAGATGATTGTGTGATCCATTCAAAATTAAAGAATGAGCTAAATCATTTACAACAATAACAATGCAGAAAATTCTACCAGAAAAAAAGAAAGGGAATGAAAATTCTCAGCAGCAAGTGATTTCCAAATGTTTCCAAAACAGGAAGCAAAAAATAGTTAATGTCACTCTAGTAGTTTTTAGAATAAAATCAGTTAATCAGACAGCTTCTAAAAACAAAGCAGCAATTTATTAAAAAAAATTCACAATGAACTACACTGCCAGAGTGTCAAGAAAGCAGACTTTTTTCAAGAGAGTGACTTGTATGCAAATATAGCTCAGCATTTATCACTAAACTTCCCAGGCCTCTAAAGGAAGAAAGAATGTTGTTCTGGCATCTGCTTAAACTTTTCTCCTAACTAAGTCAACTTCCAAGGACAGAAAAAGTGTAGACATCTTTAAAGCAATAATCGTAGACAAAATATACTCACCAAGGCAGCATTTCAAACCAAATACCCTCAATCCAGCATAATCCTCTTTGCAACTGTAATGCAGATGTGTGATTTAAATAATATTTCACTAATATCACTGTTTATCATTTAGAACCTACATCTCCATTTGTTCCACATTTAAAATTTCTCTTCTTTCCCACATCCCACCTATCCACTCACCTCCATTTCTACATTTGATGTGTATTATTTTTCCTCCTCTAAGCATTACTAATGGCAATGTCTAAGAATTAGTTATTATCATTTCTTCTTCCTTTCCTATTTTGACTGTATAAATTCTCCCAAACATAATTGCTAACAAAAGGAAACCCCAAAACATAAAAAGAAGGCACTCGAAGAATATTTTAAATATTTAAATGTTTTGAATATTAGAAACTTTTTCTACACCAATGTCATTTTTCATACTATGTTTACACAATGCAGAATGCTGTATGTTTTGCCTAATATGTAATTTAGTAAACTGACAATCCAAAAGGATTTAGAAGAATATCAACTTGAACACAAGATTTTTACCCATTTATATTTCATTTTGTATATAACTAAAAACATATATATTTATGCATTCCCAAGGAAAGAAAAAACTGTAGAAACATAACAGATATTCTGGCAATTTCCTAACAGTTTCACATTTATATATTGTCATTCCTCCTAAAGACCCTAAAAATCACTCCCATTTTCTTTATATGTCTAGATATTAAAAATATATGTTTGCCAACCATTTGTCTTCTGCTATGAGGAATCTAACATCAGCCCCATCATTACTACTATATTTGCTAAAAAAGTAGAGGTGAGAACAGGGAGGACTCCAGACACTTCTGGCTGGTGGGCCCTGCCAAGAAACATCACTTGGGGGGCAGAGAAAGGCAGCAGAAGACTCCAGGAGCCCAAGAGGAAGTTGGGCGCAGTGGAGAATAGGCACAGAGGGCAAGTACTTGTGTGCCGCCAGAGGGTGGCTGGTTTAGTGGTCTTCAGATACACAGGGCCTGCCCTGCAGACCTTATTTATTTATTTATTTATTTATTTATTTATTTATTTATTTATTGTTTTAATTTCTTGGACTAGACACTTGGTGAAGCTACCTTGAGAGAGCTTGGATAAGCAAACTAGTGATCTTGGAAAGCACTGACGGTCTGGGGCTGAGGAGGTTTTGAGGGGGAGTGGAGATCTCATTGTTTGGCTTCTGGCTAGGTACAGGCATTGTGGGGCAGCAGTCTTGCAGGATCAGCTCACAGGGTACTAGTGTAAGGCCAGTTCTAGTGCACCTGCTAAGCTGGGCAGCCACCCATGGGGAGACTTGAGCAATACAAGCTTTCTTGGAAAGACACTGCATGGGCAAGGGACATGGTTTGGAAAGGTCAAAGCATGTCTATTAAGCAGGCTGACAAGAACTTCAGCTTCCCAACCCTGCAGAGATTGAGGTCAAAGAAATCAGAAAGACCAGAGCAGGTTTCCTTGGCAAGACAGAGGCTCCCAGCCAGCATCTTATACAGCTATATCAGGGTCATGATTAGCATCTCTGCTACATACCCCAGAAGATCACATTGCCCAGGGAAATATATGGCAAGATACATGTACATATTTTTTTTCTTTAAATTGTTTTTCAAACATTTTCCCCTGAGATTTGTTTTCTTTCCTTTTTTCTTTGTAATTATAATTTTTTATTGTTTCTTTCTTCAATTGTAAGAGCTCCAGTTTTGTTAGGTTTTCTGCTCCCGTTATTCTTTTTGTTCTCCAATTTTATCCCTTAATGTTTTATGTTTGTTTGTTTTGTTTTGTTTTATAGAAGTTTTTATTTTTAAATTTTTACTTTCTTCAATAACAAGGGCTCTGCCTTTGCCTCAGTTTCCCTACCCCTTTTTTTTCTTTACCATGTTTCTCATTTTCTCTCTTTCTGCAAAGATTTTTCTTATCTTTCCCACATACATTTCTCAAACAACTAAGATATACTTCCTTTTTTTACGTCTTATACAATCTTATTTTCAATTCTGTTTATATACTTTTAGGATTATTATTTCTTTTTTCTGATTTGTTTTATTCTTTCTCAATTGGTATTCCATTTATGGAACACAGCCTTACTCTGAAGCCTGTGTAGGGGTACCACAGCATTGGCCTGGATCAAGGAGGCCTTGATCCCCTGGTATAGGTGTTCCTTCTAATTTTGGCCTTTGGAAACACACTAGTGGTGGGTCTCAACATGACAGATGGCTATGTTTTTGTTTTTGTTTTTTGGGGGTTTTTTTCCTTCTCTATTTAGTGGAGGTGAAGTATTGTTTCTGCTCAGGCTGGTAAGGAGCTCCTGTCCTCAAGGGTCCCACCCAACTCAGCCTCTAGAGGCTGGGAACTATGGGTGTGGGTCAAACCACCCTGAAAAACACCACTATTACTCCCATCTCTCTCTCTGTTCTTCGTTTCTTTCTGGTAATCTTTCCTTCCTTCCTTCCTTTCTTTCCTTCTTTCTTTCTTTCTTTTCTTCTTTATTTTTTATTAAATCATAGACACATAGATCATGTATACATTAATGCATTTATGGGTACAATGTGTTAATTTCATATAAAATTAGTAATGCTTACATCACAATGGTTAATATATACCTTATCTCATTTACTTAATTATTGTGTTAAGACATTTATTATCTATTACTCTATAGTAATAGATCTGGCATGTACCCTTACATTATGCATGATAGGTGTAATCCCACCATTCACCTCCCTCAATTTGACCTCCCCCTTCCCTTCCAATCCCCCCTCCTCCCTCCTTAATTTTGGGCCATAGTTGTGATCTATTCTTCATATGAAAGTGTGAGTGGTTGTACATTGGTTTCATAATCGTACTGAGTACATTGGATTTTATTTTCTTCTTTCCTATCTTTTCTCCCTTCTTACTCTTCACTCTCTTCTTTCTTTTGGTCCTATACCAAAAGGACACTTCAACATCTAAGGACAGAGACAAGGTAACTTAAATTAGAAGAGGAAGTGAAACAAAAAAGTAGGATAAGAATGTGAAATAAAGAAAATACTCATGAGGAAAAATAAACATAAAAATCTGGCAACATGAAAAACCAGAACAGAGCAAACTCCCTCCCCACTCCAAGGGCTCATGAGATAGCTACTACAGAGGATTCTACCAATACATAAATGTTAGAAATGACAGAGAGGGAATTTAAAATATGGATGGTAAAAACAATGAAGGAAATTGCTGAGAAAATGGAAAAAAAACTAGAAGAAAATCTAAAAATGGAACTAAATAAGGGATGAAAGATATGAAGAATGTAGACATGATACAGGGGAAATTGTAAGAAATTGTAGCTGTTAATGAAGTAACTTAAAGATGTAGTAGAATGTATCAATAACACAGTAGACCATGGAGAAGAATCTCAGAGCTAGAGGATAAAGCTCTTGAAATAACATAGGTATTTAAAGAGGCAGAAAAGAAGAGGAAAGCAGAACATTTACTGAGAGAATTATAGGACTTCATGAAGCATTCAAGCATATGAATTATAGGTATCCCAGAAAGGAAAGGAGAATACTAGAGAGGAATAGAAGACCTACTAGAGCAGTGGTTCTCAACCTGTGGGTCACAACCCCTTTGTAACAATGAAAATACATCCTGGCATTAGGAAGGTTGAGAACCAGTGTACTAGAGGATATCATAAATGAAAATGTCCTAAGTATCACCAAAATTTCAACACACTCCTTTCAGAGGGATATAGAACCCCAGGTCTTCTTAACTCGAACACAACTTTTCCAAATCACATTGTTATGAACCTATCAAAGGTTAAGATGAAAGAGAAAACTCTGCAAGCAGCCAGAAGTAAGCACCAATTGATCTACAGGGGTAGAGCCATCAGGGTGATAGCAGTCTGCTCAAATGAAACTTTACAGGCCAGAAGAGAATGGTCATTTATCTTTGACTTTCTTAAACAGAACAATTTTCAACCCAGAATTCTATATCCTGCTAAGCTAAGCTTTAAAATTGATGGATAAATCAAATCTTTTACTGATATGCAAATATTAAGAACGTTTGCCATAACAAGACCAGCTCTATAGGAAATATTTAGACCTATTCTCCACATTGACCATCAAAATAGACCACTAGCAAACTGAACATCCACAAACTAAAGGACAAAAACCTAGCTTCCGCAATGACACAGAAGATGAAACTAAACAATAGACTTTCACAAAATAAAATGAATAGAACTCCACCATCTTCATCAATTCTCTTAATTGATGTTAACAGCTTTAATTCCCCACTGAAGAGGCACAGGCTGGATAATTGGATAAAAAAGCACAAGCCATTCATATTATGTCTTTAGGAAACTCACCTACCTTCCAAGGACAAAGCAAGACTCAGGGTGAAAATATCAAAAACAATATTTTAGGCAATAAGAAACCAGAAGAAAGGAGGAGTCACAATTTTATTTTCAGATACAAGTGGATATAAAGAAACTAATGTCAAAAAAGACAAAGATGGACACTTCATATTGGTCAATGGAATAATACAACAAGAGGACATTTCAATTCTAAATATTTATGCATCAAACTTAAATGCTTCCAGATTTATGAAATAGACTTTAATAGGTCTGAGCAATATGATATCCCATAACACCATAATAGTAGAGGAGTTTAACACTCCTCTTACAGAACTAGACTGTTCCTATAAACAGAAACTAAACAAAGATATGGGAACTTAAATGTGACCCTAAAACAACTGTGCCTAATAGACACATGCAGGACACATCATCTCAAAACTAAGGAATGCACATTTTTCTCATCAGCCCATGGAAAGTTCTGCAAAATAAATCAGATACTAGGACTCAAATCAAACCTCAACAAGATCAAAAGAATTAATATTATACCTTGCATCTTCCCAGATGACAATGCAAAAAAGATGGAACTCAACTTAAAAAAAAGGTTTCATCCCCACACAAAGGCATGGAAAATAAAAAGCCTTAATCTGAATGACAGTTGAGTCAAGGAAGATACAGAAGAGGAAACTGTCAACATCCTTGAGCATAAGAACAATGAGTGTATAAGCTATCAAAACCTGTTGGGCACTGAAAAAGCAGACCTGAGAAGGAAATGTATTGCATTAGATGCCTATATTCAAAAAAAAACCAAAAAAACAAAAAGAGAACACATCAACAATCTAATGAATCATCTTAAAGAAATAGAAAAGGAAAGAGCTATCCAATCCAAAACATAGCAGAAAAAAAGAAATAATTAAAATTAAATAAGAAATAAATGAAATTGAGAACAGAAAAGCATTCAGAAAATTAATGAAACAGTAAGTTTGTTATCCAAAAAGGTAAATTAAATTGATAAGCCATTGGCCAGATTAACTAGAAATAGAAAAATAAAATCTTTAATAATCTCTACCAGAAAGGAAAAGGGGGAAGTAACAACTGATAGACATACAAGAGTTTATGGCTGATTACTACAAAAAACTCTATGCCCAGAAATTTGACAATGTGGAGGAAATGGACCAATGCTTAGAATCATGCCATCTCCCTGGACTTAACCAGGAAGAAATAGAGCTCCTGAACAGACCAATATCAAGCTCTGAGATTGAAGAAGCAATAAAAATGCTTCAAAAAAAAAAAAAAAGCCTGGGACCTGATATCTTTACACCAGAATTCAATCACACTTTCAAAGATGAGCTAGTATATATACTGCAGAACCTATTCCAAAACATTGGAAGGAATCTTCTATAACACAGTATATGAAGAAAACATCACCCTGATACTAAAACAAGAAAAGGACCCAACTAAAAATGAGAACTATTTCACTAATGAATATAAAAAGGAGACCAATTTCACTAATGAATATAAATGAAAAAATACTCAACAAAATCTTAGCTAGTAGAGTACACCTACACATTAAAAAAATTATGTATCATGATCAAGTAGGCTTCATCCCAGGGATACAAGGCTGGTTTAACATTCACAGATCCATAAATGTAATTCACCATATCAAAAGAAGCAGAAACAAAGATCATATGATCCTGTCAATAGACGCAGCAAAAGCATTTGACAAAATTTAGCGGCCTTTTTGACAAGAACTACTTAAGATAAAAAGGCTACTTAAGAAAACAAATATAGGTGGTATGTTTAGTTAGCTGATTGAAGCCATCTATGACAAACCCACTGCTAATATCATACTGAATGGAGTAAAACTGAAAGCTTTTTCACTTAGAACTGGAACCAGACAAGGATGTACACTATCACCAATATTATTCAACATTGTGCTGAAGGTCCTAGTTAATGCACTTAGGCAAGAGAAGGATATTAAAGAGCATCCAAATGGGGGCAGAGGAGGTCAAACTCTTGCTCTTTGCTGATGATATGATTTTACACTTAGAAAACCCCAGAGACTCAACCACAAAATTCCAGGAAGGGATCAGGCAATACAGTGATGTCTAAGGGTATAAAATCAATGTCCACAAATCAGTGGCCTTTGTATATGCCAATAACAGCCAAACCAAGAAGCAATTAAGGACATTATTTCCTTCACAATAGCTTCAAAGAAAATGAAATACTTAGGAATATACCTAACAAAAGAGGTGAAGAATCTTTACCAAGAAAATTATAAAACACTAAGAAAAGAAGTAGCAGAAGACACTAACAAATGGAATAACATATCATGCTCTTGACCAGAAAGAATCAACATTGTCAAAATGTCTATTATACTCAAAGCAATCTAAAGATTCAGTGCAATCCCAATTAAAATACCAACATCACATTTTGAAGAACTGGAAAAAAAATAGCACTTCATTTTTATTGAAGCAGAAAAAAATCCTGTATGGTCAATGCTATTCTTAGTAATAAAAACAAAGCCAGAGGCATTAATATACCAGATTTCAGGCTACAAAAGTCCACAGTAAGCAAAACAGCATGGTATTGGCACAAAAATAGAGATATAAAATATGGAACAGAATAGAAAACCAAGAGATGAAACCAGTCTCTACTTGCCATCTGATCTTCATCAAACTAGAAAAAAGCACGCAGTGTAGAAAATAATCCCTATTCAAGAAATGGTGCTGGGAGAACTGGATAGCCACATGTAAAAGAAACTTGACCCACACCTTTTACTACTTATAAAAATTTACTAACAATGGATTAAATATAATACATGAAACAATAAAAATATTAGAAGAAAGTAATATTAGAAGAGTCAGTAAAACCCTTGATGATGTTGAACTGAGAAAAGATTTTATGAAGAAGACTTCCATAGCAATCACAACAACAAAAATAAACAATAGGACTTAATTAATCTGAAAAGCTTTTGCACAACTGAGGACACAACAGGAAAAAGACAACCTTCTGAATGGAAAAAGGTATTTGCAGGGTATGAATTTGACAAATGGTTGATAATTAGAATATGATTAATTTGAGCTTATTAATCAGATAAACGAATCAACAAAGAAGAGTAAACAATCCCATGAATCTTCTCTAAGGAAGACAGAAGAACAGAACCTTCTCTGAGGAAGACAGAAGAATGGCTCACAAACATTTGAAAAAATTCTCATCATTCCTGATTGTCAGAGAAATGCAAATCAAAATCACCCTGAGATATAACTTAACCCCGTGAGAATAACCCACATTACAAAGGCTCACAGCTACAGATGGTGGCATGGAAGCGGAAAGAAGGGAACACTTTTACATTGTTGGCAGGATTGCAAACTAATACAACTTTTTTTTTTTTTTTATTAAATAATAGCTGTGTACATTAATGCAATTATGGGGTACAATGTGCTGTTTTTATATACAATGTGAAATACTTTCATCAAACTGGTTAACATAGCCTTCACCTCATTTTCTTAGTTATTGTGCTAAGACATTTATATTCTACACTTAGTAGATTTAGCATGTACCCTTGTAAAAAAGCACGTTAGGTGTGATCCCACCTATTACCCTCCCTCCACCCATCCTCCCTCTCCTTTCCCCTCCCCTTCCTCTGTTCCCTTCATCTTGGTCTGTAATTGGGTTATAACATTCATATGGAAGTGTGGGTGCTTATAAATTGGTTTCATAGTAGGGCTGAGTACATTGGATCCTTTTTCTTCCATTCTTGAGATACTTTGCTAAGATATGTTCCAGCTCTATCCATGTAAACATAAAAGAGGTAAAGTCTCTATCTCTTTTTAAGGCTGCATAATATTCCATCATGTACATATACCACAATTTATCAATCCATTCATGGGTCGATGAGCATTTGGGCTTCTTCCATGACTTAGCAATTATGAATTGGGCTGCAATCAACATTCTGGTGAAAATATCTTTGTTATAAAGTGGTTTTTGGTCTTCTGGATATATACTTAGTATAAGAATTGCAGGATCTAATGGCAGGCCTGTTTTTAGATCCCTAAGTGATCTCCAAACTTCTTTCCAAAAGGTATGCATTAGTTTGCATTCCTACCAGCAGTGTAGAGTGCTCCCTTTTCTCCACATCCACATCCACATCTACCGTTTGGGGATTTTGTGATGTGGGCTAATCTTACTGAGTTAGATGATATCTCAAAGTAGTTTTGATTTGCATTTTTCTGATGATTAAGGATGATGAACATTTTTTCATGTGTCAACCTTTTTGAAGGAAATATGGAGAATCCTCAAAGAAGTCAAATTACACCTCCCATTTGATCCTACAATCCCATTACCAGATATCTACCCAGAAGAACAAAAATCATATTACCATAATGATATTTGAACCGGACTATTTATCACAGCTCAATTTACAATTGCCAAAATATGGAAACAACCTAAATGCCTACCAACCCAGGAATGGATTAACCAGCTTTGGTATATGCATACCATGGAATAATATTCACCCATTAAAAAAGATGGAGACTTTACACCTTTTGTATTAACCTGGATGGAGTTGGAACACCTTCTTCTTAGTAAAGTATCACAAGAATAGAGAAGCTAGAATCCAATGTACTCAATTCTAATATGAAGCCAGTAGATAATCTAATACATACCCACATAAGAGAAAACCTCAAATCAATTCAAGATGGGGTTGGGGCAATGAGGGAGCAGGGAGAGGGGAAGATGAAGAGGATGGGTGTGCTCTTATTTAATGGGCAGTGTTAGTATGTAAGGCACACTTCTTGGGGGTGGGACACAATTATAAGAGGGACTTTCGCTAACAAATTCAAACATTGTAACCTAATTCGTTATACCTTCAATTAACCAGAAACAATATTAAAAAAATGGAAAAAAAAGAAAAAGAAAAAAAGAAAGAAATTCCTTAATAGCCACAGCTAAAAGAAGGAAGTTTCTCATGATGATTAAATGCTTCTCCATGAGACTGCAACCTTGAATACTATGGCACAGTATATGGAAAGTTCAAGCCATTAATGTTTCTATATGGGAAGAAAACACAAGGGTTATCTCTAAAAACTACTAAGACTCTCATTTAGATTCATGTTATTTATAAAGAAAGAAAACAAAAGAATAATTCAAATGAGAGAGATGGCACTTTAGATTTTCAATGTTATTGATATCCATAGATCCATAATAATTTAACTAATATAGATCATTGCTGATAGAGCAGTCCTATTTAGTGGAACTTTATGCAATGATGGAACTATCCTGTATCCTATGCTGTCCAGTAGAGTAACCACTAGCCAGCTCTATGAAATGAGACTAATGTGACTGAAGAACTGAATTTTAATAGTATCCATTTTAATTTTATATTTAATAATTAAATTAAACTTCAAAATGTAATTCAACTAGCCCCCTGTAGCCAGCAATCACTTTTAGCTAGCAGCTACTGCACGGACCATACAGCAAGAGAGGGCACAAATGCATGACGACTAGAATTGGCAGGAACTGGGACGACCTAGAAAACACATGTCCTGAGGTCAGCCACTCCTTAGTTATTTGTTCCCAGAGAAATTGGGAATTCGCCAGCTATAGGCAGTCCTCCCTTAGCCTGGCTCCAATATGTGGGCATTTCAGTTATAATAGTTAAATAATACCAAACCCTCAAGAACGTGGTTCAAATTTCAGTTATCATGGTATGTTAGCTCTGAGTAATTGCATGAAGGATAGACTCTACTACCAGCTCTTCATGTCACAGATGCTGTGATGAGTAGTGAATGAATATGTCACTTCTTTCAAAGTCCATCAGTGACTGATCACTAAGCAATGGGCACCCAGTCACACCCAGGTAGCAGAGCATGTAGCAGATGTTAACCCTTGGTTTCCTATGAATGAACCCGCATGATATTTTACCAAAATGGATAATTAGAAGAGGTAACTGTCTGGGAGTTGGGGCTCCCACCTGTAATCCTAGCACTCTGGGAGGCTGAGGTGGGCGGATAGGTTGAGCTTACAAGTTTGAGACCATCTTGAGCAAGAGAGAGATGTATCTCTAGAAATAGCTGGGAATTGTGGCAGATGCCAGTAGTCCCAACTACTCAGGAGGCTGAAGCAGAAGAGCTGCTTGAACCCAAGGGTTTGAGGTTGCTGTGCACTATGATGCCATGGCACTCTACCAAAGGGAGCAAAGGGAGACTCTGTCTCAAAAAAAAAAAAAAAAAAAAAAAAAATTGGCCAATAAGTATGAAAGTGCAGCAAAGAAACAAAAAATGAAAACCCTGCACATGAACTTCGCATCCAACCTAAATGAAGATATAGAAGCAGTTGAAGAGATTCTAGACATGTAGCCAGAGGAATTTAATGAAAACAAACTTATTGACATGAATGAGCAAAGTGGTTATGACAGAAAGGAGAGAGATGTACTCGAGAAAGTGACTCCAGCTAAAAATGTCACATTTTAAAGATTTTACTTTTTGTGACATTGAAAACCCAAAGGATAAAGTGTTAGAAAGTTACTCAAAATTAGAAAAAAAGAGTATGACAACTATGCAAGGCATAGAAAAGATTGCTCAGTCTATACTATTAGATGCCAGTAAGAAAAAAGGCAAGCAGTGTAAACTATGCTCAGTCTTCTTCAAAGAAATAAATGACTTAAATTCTCAATGTTTCCAAAGTTTTAAACCATAGTGTCCTAGTCTTAGTATTTTTTTTTTAAATTTCCTTATACTCTGGTAACCGATAGTAAAACAGTTTTTAATGATTTGACAAAAATCGTAAAGGTAGGGACCAATCATAGTTTTTCCATTGAAGATTTGAGGATTTCTGGCACTTTAAATTTGTTAAATATACGGGGTAGAACAAATTAAACAAATGGCCTATGAGCCACAGATTTAAAATATATGTTAAGAACTAGTGTCATACTTGATGTGTGCACCTCAGCAATATTAGCAGAAAGTGGAATGAAGAATCCAAGGATTTTAAGTGACCTTAAAAAGATATATTTATCAAATACTCTATCAAGGAAGGGTACACACATCATCATATGCTTCTGAATTCTCCCGACACACTGGCAAAAATAAAGTCAATATTCTATTTTTTTTTTATCCAAAGAGCTTAGTTAAGAACTATTCTGTTACTGTCAGGCTAAATAACAAACAGACAGAGGCTCTCTAAAAGAAAATCATGTTTTTTTTCAGGAATAGGAATTGCAACAGGAATATGTGTGTCATAGTAAACTATGTTCAAGGAGAAAAAGAAATACAAAAGTATTTAAAGGAAAAATGAGGAACATTACATAATTAGTTTGAGATAATTATCCTTGGCTACATGTACAAGGATCAATCACACAAGTGACACCAGTCAGAGGTTGGATAGGCAGGTGCTGGGCAGATACCCTCCCAGAAATATTTTTTGGTATGTGGGTAAATTTGTGATGGCTTTTGTGTAAGGTTGTAGTTTTTGCAGAATCTTTTGTAATAATTTTTATTATCATGAATTTATGCATGAGAATTCTATCTTCATGGCCTTTCATGGCTGATTCTGTCATGTATTTGTTTGGTTTTTGTTTGTTTGTTTGTTTTTAATGCAAGTGACTCCATTTTGATTCTGATTGAACTCTGAATGCATCATTAAACCTGGCTGATAAAAATTAAGGTTTCTCTACTAAATGTTCTCTTGCACTATAATGCTGGAAGGAGGGTACCTAATGGGTAACATCAGTACCATGAATATTCTGTATTCCATACGGATGGTGAACAAAATATTTGTTTTGAGACAACAAAGAAAATGTAGATATAGTTCCCATCACAACATTAGACTGTTCAAAACCTTCTATTAAAACCAGGGCCACTTCTCATTCATCCCTGGATCCAAAGACAAGCACAAGGACCCAATGTAGATCTCAATTCAGATGTCACTTCAGAGTGGACTTATCCATCCCACCTAAAGGACAAATTCTTCCATTACTTCTCATTTGTTTGTATCCTTCACAGCCTGTATCAAATTCTGGTATAGTCATCTATGCTTGTTTCCTGTCTGAAACACAAGCTGAAATAAGAGCAGGAATCAAGGATGTCCGATTCTCAGCTGTAATCTAATACCTGCCTCTGGTATCGTGGATACAGAGCACTCACTACACATTGTATGGGTGGTTTGAATAAATGGGTAAAGAAATGACTATTTGAATGAATGTTTAAATGAACTGCTTTTTGATTAACAAATAAAGCTAAAAGTAATGTCTTAGTAAATGGAAAGTTAAAAAAAAAAAAAACACTTTAATTCCCCTGGATAATGTTTCATCCTCCTAAATAAAACATTCTCTGGGTTGTCTTCCTTTTCTTAAGTTTTACTCTCACATAAATCTAAAGATGAGAATTCGTCCAGTAGGTGAGCCCTCCAGGTCCAGTCTACCATTTGCTCAACTACAAGACGGAGAAGTTTCTCTTTGCAGCAGCATGTGTGAAAATAGCTTGGGAATTTTAGTTGAGAATAAGCTCAAGATGAGTCAACAGAGAAATGTTGTTCCCACAAAACACATTTTACCTCAGACTGTGATGCAAGTCTGGTATTGAGTCGAGGGAGGTGATTTCTCACTCTGATCTTGTTGGCAGGGCTACTCATGGAGTTTTCTTTCAACTTGGGGAGCCACCAGCGACAGCCTGCAGCACTTTCACACATCCATATGGCGGAGGAAATCAAATAACATGGAAATGAGGAAAGAAGGGCCAGGCATCAGGCCACAGCACTGGCAAGGCTGTCACTCCAGAAAGGAGAGAATATGAAGGCTAACCAACTAGTGAGCAATAGGGCTGAATTTTAATCTAGTAGATGGATGGTAGAACAATCCAGATTTAGATTCAAATTCTATTTCTATCATTTTTTAGCTATTTGATATTGAGCAAATAAACTTTGTATCCAGTAACTTCGTCTGTAAAATGGGTAGTATTTATTCTATTTGAACTATATTTCAGAGTAACCAAATAGCACCATGATGGAAAGTTCTTTAAAAAGTTCTACCTCTAAAAGTGACAAGAATAACTGATTTAGAAAGAACACTAGTTTCAATTCCTAATGAAAACATCAATTTGCACAAATTTTTAACAGATTTAGGGCTTTGGGCAAGGGTTTATAACCTGGGATTCCCAGGGACACTCAGAGGAAGGTGCATGGATAGAAGAAAGGGAATATATGAACATAAATGAGGAAAAATGGTAATATTTATTTTTACTAACTTTGCACTGAAATTTTCATCTTATTAAATCACAAATGTTGACAATAAACCACAGAAGTAACAGCAGTACCTATGATTTTGGTATAGTATAAACCACAGGTATTTCGTTTTTAAATGATAACTCAGTAGTTGTTATAGATATCTTGAAATATTTATTTATGCTACAGTTGTTTATCATTAGTATTATTATAAAATTATAATAGTCATTATAACTTCTAGTTCTTGTTACTTAATATATAATAAAGATGAGCATATTTCATTATTCCAAATCTGTTCTTTAATACTGTGAAAACGTTTATTCTATAACATCCATGTACTTTGCATTTCAATATACTTAAATGCCCCCAGTTAAAAACACTGTGAGGAGAGGCCAACAATAACCAAAAGTATCCACCTAACAGAAATGATTTATAATTCCTGCTTTGGATGAAAATTTGATGGAGAACTTCATGACAGAGGACTAGGCTGTCACTGCCTAAATACAATGATCAATTTCAGGAACTATAGAGTAGGACCTTCAGACATTATGCCTCCCTACAGAGAGTGATTTGAAGCACACAATATGACCACAAATGTTTATATGGGCAAATAATCAATCTATAGACCACAGCTGTCTAATTGAAATTTCCATGATGATGGAAATGTTCAATGTTGATGTTATTCAACACACACTCTAGCTGCACTCGAAATGTGGCTAGAGCAAATGAACAACTGAATTTCTAATGTGACTTAATTTTAACTAATTTATATTTAATTTTTTTTTTTCTTTTTTATTAAATCATATCTGTGTACAATAATTCAGTCATAACAGCCACATGTAGCTAGTGTCTAACCCAGAGCCCACATAGGGCTAATTTACTTTCCACCAAACACAAAAGATAGGGAAACACATTAAATAATACAAAGGAAAGCAAATAGACAAATTAGACTATAATACAGTCTATAGGACAATTGACCCATTAATAAAATTCAATGGCATAACAATATCGGGTTGAAAGGGAACTAAAATACGTAATAACCAAATATAATGTGTGGATCCTGTTTAAATCCTGACCCAACGAATCAATGATAGAAAGACATTTTGAAACACTCAAAAACTTAGTTATGTGTATTATATCATATGAAGAAATTATTAATTGTTAAGTATAATAACAGCACTGCTGTTGTATTAGGAAATTTTCATAGAAGTCACTTCTGAGTAGACTCTTCTATCCCACCTAAAGTACACCCTCTTCCATTCCTTCTCATTTGTTTGTAGCATTCACAGCCTGTATCAAATTCTGGAATTGTAGTATTCATTTGTAGTATACGTACTAGTGTGTGTAGAGTTCAGGGAAAACTATTTCTAAGAATTGCCTTAAAAGATTTTAGCAAAAACAGAAGTGGATAGATGAAGAAAATATAGCAAAATCTGAATAAGGATTGAATATCAATGAAGGCAAATAGGCATCCTTTCTACATTTGAGTATGTTCAAAACATTTCAAAATAAATTTTAAACATGATAGTACACCTGCATATGGTGACTGGCACAGAGTAAGCAATCAGTAAATATTAGTTGGCCATCATTAACAACATTATTATAATTTATAATCCCTAAAGTCAAAACTAAGATCAATTAACAAAAGGTGCAAAGAGGTAGCTTTGTGCTCAGGGTGAGAACAAGCTCTTGACTTAAAGAAACACCATGGCCCCAAGGAAAAACGTTTCTCTAGTGTGGCAGAGAATGTGCAAGAGACATGTGAGTCTCTTGCACATGCTTCATGAGGCCTCAGACTCAAAACTAGTACAAGTTAAATACAACTCACATGGCAGTTAATATGTTAATAGTGAGAGCTATGGGAAGATGAAAAGATACCATCTCCTGAGGTAGTAGCCAACAGAACATTCATAGACATGATAACAATAACAGAAATGACTTACATAAAATGAAGCGGACATGGTTTTAAGCACTTTCCACATATTTCCTCACTTAATCTTTGCAACAATGTCATAAGGCAGGTGACTTAACATAAAATGAAGCGGACATGGTTCTAAGCACTTTCCACATATTCCCTTTCTTAATCTTTGCAACAATGTCATAAAGCAGGTACTCTTAATGCTCCTGCTGGAGCTGTGCCAGCAGAGATTGATCACTTGGTGAGGATGTTACAGAAAATAGTTAAGGTGAATGGCTTTTCTAGCTGCCCTTTACCACCCCAGATAACCCTGAACTCATTTGTTTCAATGAATATGTCACTCAAATGAATTATGCAGGTTGGCCAGTTGGCTGGCTCACACACACAAAGTGATTTTTGCTCTTATTTAGTAAAAACTTTAAATATCACCTTTCCCTTTCATGTAAGGGACTAGAACATCACAAGAATTTAATTATCTGTAGGCAAGGGGGTGACATGATCAAGAACATGCTGCATTTCAACATCATCATTTGTCCATTTTGAAATTTCCCACAAGTGAGAGGTGAAGCATCTTTTCCAGTTATCATCTGACCAAGAAATATCCACAGTTTATCTTTGTCAATGTGTTACAGAATATAAACCCAGATTACAAAAACTCAAGTTGGTATAAAGGCTGTTGTCATATAGTATATCATTTGGAAAGAAATACTGGTGACCTTATTCAGTGCAACTGTTAGAATAGTAATAAAATCGAATCTTGGAAGATTACACTTCTGGTCAAAGTAGTAAAATGTGACCTTATTCTATTCAACACTGACATTTATTATATTAATTCACATGTAAAAAACTACATTAAAATGATATTAAAACCCTGGTTAGAAATTGGAATGTTCAAGAATTTCAGAAATAAGACTTAACCATACCAGTCACTCATAGCATTGAACATGTTTGATGCAAATCAAACTAAATTTCTTTTACCAATCTGATTTGGTTGTAATTCTATTATTACTACCATCTCATTCATATGGAATGTGTTTTTTTCCTAGGGCTTCTCCAAATGTTTTATAAACCTTAAATCATTTTCATCATGGTCTGGCGGAAAAGATAACACAGAGCAATGAATGGACAAACCTAACTCAGAGGATCAAGCCATTTGCTTATGGCAAGGAGACTGTCCCCAGGTCAACCCAATTGTAGTTAGCATGGAGCACACATCAGGTACTGCAGCAGACCCTAAGAAGTACACCAAAGCCCAGGGTGAGCAAGCAGTGTCAGATAGCTACATGGATTTCACAGAATGGCCACCATGTTAAAATTGTTTGTGGTTTTTGGCTGTTCTTTGGTGTGTGTATGTGTGTGTGTGTGTTTGTGTGTGTATATACACATGCCTATGATTTGATTGGTTGAGGTTTTATAGGGTGGTCTTTCCCTCCCTTAAATGTAAGTTCCATAAGCTTTTTCAGTTTAGGGGTAGAAGATGGAATAACACAACAAATTAAAGGTAAAGCCCAGCCATACCTCAAAGGATTGTTTTCTCTTATTCATTAGTCCAAAGTTCCAGGCTTGCTATGATGGGTCCTAACTCTCTTTCCAACTTTATTTCTCATCATTCTCACTAATACTCCCAGGCTCCAACCAAAATTAACATTTTGCTATGTATTTCCTCATATACCATAGTTAATATTGTTTTCTGTTTTAAATACTTTTTGCCTTTATATCATTAGATTAAGCTAGGTATTGCTGTTGTAATAAGCAGGTTTATGTCTTGCCTGGTACATGTCCACTGTTGCCCAGTAGATCAGCTTGACAATCAGCTCCATGCACATTTGCTACTCAGGCACCCAAGCTGATGAAGCAAGCACTGGCTCAAACCTTGTTAATAGCTACATCAGGGGGGAAAGAAAACCTGGCAGGGTCTTACACCAGAAGTTAGGTGCCTAGTCCAAAGTGACACAGTTTATTGCCACAAGTAGTCATGTGGTTAAAGTAAACTCCAAGAAGCAAAATCTACCATATGTCTGAAAAGAAGAACTGAAAATGCTTGATCAACAGCATCAATGACACTTTATGCCCACATGTCCCAAATTTTATAATTCTTCCAGCTCTAAGTTAGATTCCACTTCCTCCTAAAAGATACCCGATATCACTCTTGCTAAAAGGTAACTTTTTATACAGTTAATATACAAAGCATGTTATGCTACCTCTTGAAGCTTTTTATGACTCTGTGGGAACAATCTCTTTATCCAGATTCTGTTTCTCACAATGCCCTGCTAGATAATTATTGCTTGAATGATAGAACAAGGCTGTCTACATAATGAGAATTTTATCTCCAAAGACTTCCAATACCCTGGAGGCCAGTAATAGTTGATGAGTAATAAACCTTTTTAAATTTTTTCTTCTTATTTATATCATAAAAATACTTAAAACATTAAAATGATCATAAAGATGAAATAAAAATGAACCTATAATCCCACCACCCTAAATCAACATATGTTTTCATTTCTTTTCCTTCTAGTCAGTCCTATTCATCCATCTCTTTACATAGCTGAATTCAGAAGGCACAAATAAATAGAATTTTAAATAGAAGACAAGTGACTGCCTAGTTCACATGTTTTTTACCCTTCGCAAAATAATGACATATTGGGTCATCTCCTAAAACTGATTTTGTATTCCAAAATATAAGTGCCATCAATGTAAAGCTTCTATGTTATTTATATTGTACAGATACCATAATAAAGAAATACCGGTGTACCCTTCACAATAATTTCCACTCCTGAGCCCAGATCTAGAAGAAACTGTCTCTATTGAAGGGAGCTTGGTTTTCATCATGAGGAGGAAGAAAAGGAAAAGTATATGTTTAATCTCCAACTGCTCTGGGAACCTCTGTAGAATGAAGCAAACTTCCAGTGTCACCATATCATGATCCATCAAGACACTATTAACGAAACCTAAAAACATGGAATTTTTAATCTCATTCTTGAACTTATCTTATAATCTTTTTTTTCCATTTAACCCATCTATTTGTTTTTATTTTATCACATGTTCTTCCTGTTCAAGCGGTCTGAGTTGAACACTTTCTAGAACAGGGTAGACTATATACACACATAATGAATTTTTTCTTTATCCAAACCATCCAAAAGGCACTAGGAAGTCTCAATAGAGTTGATAGACAGTCTAGATGGACATTTAACCCAAGCTTACTTAGGACTTAAATAAGTCTTAAAATTGGTACTCAGAGATACTTTCTTACTGAGATTCAAACACTTTGCAATGTTATTAAATTTCAGAGTAATGACTTCTTGCCTATTTGCTATTTTAATAGCTAATATATTACTATGTTTTCAAGCTATAATATTTTAGAATTCCGTGTTCATTTTCTCAACCACTGCCATATGAACACATAATTTATACTCTTACATTTTTAAAAGGTTTATTATTTTATGTGCCATAGTTATTGACCAGAATCAAATTTTTCTTACCTGATTCAACAGACTATAGTGGAAATAAAATGTGAGTATTTATCAATGTTAAACCACTGTTATAATTCATATGAAAGCTGTCAAGCCTACTATATTATGAATAAAATTCTATATTTTTCGTAAGAGTCTGATAATACCTGCCTCAAATATAAACATTCTCTAGAAATTTGTCAAAATAAAAGAAGTGGCCTTAAATAATATTTCCAGATATAAATGTAAATACTTGCTAGCACATTTCTTTTCAATTCTAATACTGTCTCAATATGCAAGAAATGCTCAATAGTGCAATAGTTGTTTTTGTGAGTTGTGTCTTCATTAAAGTGCAAAACATTATACACCTAGAATGCTGCTCAAACTATTCCTAAGGGAGAAATTTTGGTGACAAATGAAAGGGATACATTTTTAAGCTGAAAAAGTTGCTTGCTGCTGATAAAGAATTTATATGAGAATGTTCCAATAGAGCAAAAGCAAGTAACATGAAAAGAAAATTAACATTCACTGAGAAACAGTTACCATGTTGCAAAGCAAAGATCACAAAGCCAAAACTCAATGATAATCAAACTTCTCTCACGTAGTGCCTACAATTCTAATTAGCTAATGCTGTGTAAAAACTACGCCCAAATTTGGTGACTTAAGTAGCAATCAGTATGTGCTATCTCTCATGGTTTCTGTGGATCAGGAATTTTGGAGCATCTCGGGAGGTTCTAGCTCTAAATCTTGGATGAAGTCACATCATGGCTGTGAGACTAGGGTCATCCTGAAGACTCCTTTATGTCCATGTCTGGAATCCGAGCTGAGAACACTTGAACAATTGGGGATATCCCCCTCTGGCTCTTTAAGATATTCCCATATGCCCTCTTCAGCATGGTGGCTTCAGGGTGGCCAGACTTCTCACATATTAGCTTGAGGTTCCCAAGACATACATCTCAAGAGAGAAAAAATCAAGTAAAGCCAAAGTTCCTCTAAGATCCTAGCCTTGTAACTCACACCACTTCACTTCTGCCACCTTGGTCAAGGTATTTACAAAGGCCTACCCAGATTCAAGTGAAAGAAAGACATCTTTCATCTCTTGATTACAAAAATATCAATGTCGCTCTGTAAAAAGAACATATACAATAGGTTATGTTATCATATTGTCACATCTTTGAAGAATCCTAACTGCCATACTTAGCCACATGGATCACTTACAGTCAGAAAAATAATTTGCATTATTATTTACAAGGGAAGAATAACAATTCCTCCCTTGTAAACAAGGGAAGAAGAATTCCAATGTTTGCTTCAGGTTGACAGATTTAATTGGGAAGAATAAGAATTTGTTAAAATTCCATGACTTGATTGCAGACTCGATCTTAGAAAATATTAACTTGGCTAGAACTATTAATAGTATAACGAGTAAAACTGTTAGATATAAACATCAATTATAATTGAAACACTTCAGTACTTTATCTGATGCACCAGTGACTTTAACAGAGGCACAGTGCTTTCCTTTGAATAATTAGCCTGGTGATATCTGTGCAGAGATGATTGTTGTTTTTTTTCTGGGGACATTGGCTTCATTTTGGAATTTTGCTAAAACATCCCTTAAGTAGAAATGAAAATATTTCTTTTCTTTTCTTTTTTGTTTTTTGAGGCAAATTCTAATTCTGTTGCCCAGGCCAGAGTGCCGTACCATTAGTCTACCTCACAGCAACCTCAAACTCCAGGGTTCAAGCAATCCTCCTGTCTCATCTTCCTGAGTAGCTGAGACTACAAATGCTCACCACAACACATGGCTAATTTTTCTAGTTTTTTTTTTTTTTTTTTTTTAATAGAGATGAGGTCTCACTTTGCTCAGGCTGAAGGGCTCCTCCCACTTTGGCCTCTTAGAGGCTAGGATTACAAGTGTGAGTCACCATACTTGGCCAAATTTCAAAACTGAATTGATTCAGGAGATACCTAAATTCATTCATTTGACAAATATTTTATATCTACAATGAGCTAAATGCCATTCCAGGCACTAGAGACACAGCAATAAGCATAGTGAGACAAAAGTCTTTGCCAACATAATTCATATATATTCTAAAACTCATCTAGTCCTATTAGTCATTCTGGCCATAGGATAGCAAAGATATTCTTTGGATCAGTTATGAGAAAAAACAACTTAGGATGGAGCCAGAGAAACTCCTACATTTTCTGCAGATTGGTTTGAGAAGTAGCCTACAAAGGAAACTGAAAAGTAGTTTTCTGGAAATAAGTAAACATGAGGAAGGGTAAGTATCTAGAAAGTCAGGACAAAAATATATTTCCAGAAGAAGAGAGGGGTTAATTATGTCAAGTAAACTAAGGACTGAAGACTATGACAAAATTAGCCTAAAAAAACCTCTACTTTAGGATAATACAAAATTACTTCTACTGCCTCAAACAGCATTTAAATGTGGGTAGGTGTAGAGCTATTCTCTCAACATAACTGGAAGTACTGTTACACAAATGCTATGAAACTTTACATCTTGTTCTCTGTGAATAAGGTGCCCTAAGATAGTGGGTCTTAACTATAATTTCACCCTGTGACAGTGATGCAGTGAGGTGTGAGGCATTCCTTGAGCTGGTCAGAGGGAGAGGAGGAGTGTGCTTGGACCCATATACCCTTTGGGAATTCTGGATTACCCTTGGAAGAATCTTACACATGGACGTGTTCCAGACAGTTGTCAGTGAGGAAAGAATTCAGGAACCTCTATTCTGCAGTACATGGAAAGGAGGTAGAGTGGGTAGAACACACCAGAACAACCGTATGAGTTATTTAAGTGAATGAGAGAGGATTCATGGCCTTGACTAGTAAACCAAGAGTTAGTGAGGAGAGAAGCAGAAATAATCACTAAGAGTGTGGCTCTGAGCTCTGACCACTCCCAGCTTACTGGCTTTGTGACTCCGGTAATTATGATTAACCACTTTGCATCTCAGTCTCACCATCTACAGAGTAGAGGTAATAATCACTCTCTCATTAAGTTGCAAAGATTTACTATGATAGTAAGTATAAAGCTCTTTAGTATCATGTTCAACAGCTAAGAAACCATGAATAAGGCTTGCTGTTGCTATTGTGATTATTCAGTGACTCTTCAGTAACAGAATATAAAATATTCTATCTTGAATCCTCAACCTTCCTGGGACACTACTATTTCTGTGACCTGTCTAACCACACTTAGCTTCTCTGGCTGGTTTCCTTAACTATAAAATTAAGAAAACTCATCTAGATCAATGGATGTTAAACCCTGTTCTGAGAAGTCTTAGACATTGCAAGGAGTTGAAATGCTGGCCAGCAAAGGTGGCAGAGCTGAGAGCACATCTCTTCCTTCATCTGAGCATCTTGACTTCTGTTTCATACACCAGGATTTGGCATATCATCATGTTTGACCAAAGACACTGCCACTAAAAGTAAAACAGAGTAAGTTTAAAAGCCAGTGGTTGGAATAACGTCTCATTCCTCAAACTTCCAAAAGCCTAGGTGACAGGTTGAGAGTCCCTGGAGAATGCAGATAATCAAAACAGCAGATAATGAGGGTGCAAACTGGTTGATCACTAATCATCGATGTATAAAAATGAGGTACTCCAGTAAATACCTCACTTTCAATGTGTCTTATTTTCTAAACTTTTTATTATAAGGAATATTTTAGTAAATCCAAAAGCAAAAGATAATCCAAACAAATATTTGCATGATTAATTCAGTACTCTTAAAACAAGGAAATTATGGTAGAGGAAGGCATCTCAGGGAATGCCATCTGATGGAAGATCTTAGAACCAAATACATGAGTTAAAAACATTAGCTTTGCCACTTCTGAGTGGTTTTAACTTTAGAAAAGTATCTAATCTTCCAGAGTGTAAGTGTCCTCGTCTGTGAAGTAGAAGAGATTATAGGAGTTCACAAATTTGCACTGAAGAGTCACTGCTCTAAACATTCTTTAATTCATACATTATTAAGTCTTTATGAAGAACTAAATGTATGCCAGGAATAGTGCAGTATGATAATGGTGAGCAACAATGTCTACAGTAATAAAACAATCATCAAACAAATGTATATCTGCAAACATCAGTAGTCTAGAAGACGTCACATGGAAACATCTGCCAAATTTAGCGTCTGAAAAATGGAGGCACTTAGTAAGAGCTAATCATCTTTCTTGACCTTCCTTTCTTCATAGCACAATTAAATTCTATTTCGTGGAAGTGAAATAGAGCCAGAATTCATTCCTTCGTGAATTTCGCCTTCCCTCCTCTTTCTCCCAAGCCTGTTCCTGCTTCTCTTATGCTTCAAAATCTGTGAAACTGGTTTAGAAGGCCAGAAAGAACTGGGAAAACCAAATCTATACCATAACGATTTGGGATTTGGGAAGAGAAAGCAAAGGGGAAGAAGAGCTGGGCCAGGAAAGAACCAGAGTTCACATCTGAATGGTGCTAGACAGCTCCTGGGCACCAAAATGTCAGGGAAATAATGCTGAGGGCAATGAATTGGCTCGTGTGACTCTGACTAGATTTCTTTTTAATTAACCTTGAGCAGCTGAACTGTACCTCCTGAATGCAACTCTGAATGTGGCAAACCACTCTAGGGCCTCAGAATGTAATAGGAACTTACCATTCCATCTCCTCGCTCTCCTAAAAGGTAGAAATGGGGTGTTATAAAGGAGAAAGACCAGTGGCGTCAGATATGTATCCAAAACGCATCTCTGAAAACTTTTTTCTAAATAAAAAAAAACTACTGACTCATTTAAAAGTAAGTCATAAAATAAGAAGTACCTATACATGGAATATGTTCACCTTTCTCCTCCAAACCTTCAGCCATCTATCCTACTAGCAACTTAAGCTCTGACCCTTGACATAACCCTATGAAAGACACCTGAAAATCTACCTGATGCCCACCTTCTTCCCCAGAATGGGAGGTCATCACCAATGTGTCTGGGGGACATTTGCTACCTTCACGATGACCACTGAGGAAGCGAGAAAAACCAGCACAGAAGTACTCTGATCTTCCTTTTATTCTGTCTTTTGTGTTTTCTTTTTGGGCCAATGACTTATTTTGAACACTAATAATTTACACTTCAGGAAAATGTCAAAGTATAGAAGTGCCCTGAATAGTAATTACTGCCAGGGTGATGGAATCAAGCCTTTCCAAGAAAAAAAAATACATAAAAATAAAACCTCTAAGTTAATTAGCCACAGACTTATTTAACTGTAGGCCAGTGAGGAAAGCAAGGAGCACAGTAGCACAGGATTAAGACTTACCTTCTATTTCTGGTCCTTATTAATCATGGCATATCAATCATGAGACCCCACTTCTGTCTACCCAGGTAAGGCTGGAGTCAGGAGGGAGAAGAAGGGTTCACCCAGCTATTGTGGGGCAGAAGGTACCACTGAGAATCACTCAGATCAGGACTCCCACAGCAGAAAACTGGATTTCCACTGTCTTCTGTCATTACCTGAAATGGCCTGAGTGTATCTTTCCAGGACACATTTGTTCTGGGATTAAGGTTAAGAGAAGGACAGGTTAATAAATAAGATGTATTCATTCCTAAGCAAAAATCCATTCAAAACTATATTTCTAGAAATGCCTCTCTTATCCTACCTAATTCTTATTCCCATTTCTTTCTTTCTTTTCTTGTTTTCTTCATCAGGCCCAGATGAGGTTTGAACTTGCCAATCCTGGTTTGTAGGGCCGGCAGTCTAACTACTGAGCTACAGTGACCAGGTTATTCTCATTTCTGAGAAATATTTTGTTTAGCATTTGGAATAAATTAATGTCTTAAAGGAGCATAGGATAAAACTAATCTTCCCTGTTCACATACTTCTGCAATCATGGCTGCCTTTCCACAGAGCCCTCTCAGAGGAAGTTCTTATTTGCTAGCCTACTTAGATATTACCAAAGGTATGTTAAAGCATACCTTTTGCAGATGGCTAGAAGAAATTTCTTCTGGGGTTACTCTGAATCCTCTGTATTCCATCAATCCCCCAGGAGAAGACATTAGAAATTTATCAGAAGCAGCTCCCTGTTCCCCTCAGTTTCTGAGCATTAAAAAAGCACACTACAAATATATCTGTACTGAAGTAACATGTTGAATGGAAATGTAACTTCAAGTATCTTTCTTTTTTTTTTCTTCAATAGTACCACTGTCCATAAATCCTTTTTTCAGAACTATATTAGGTTGCTAGGGCTGCTACCAAAGTACCACACATGGGGTAGTGTTTATTGGCTCACAGTTCTGCAGCATAAAAGTCCAAAATCAAGGTGGCAGGAGGATTGGTTCCTGATGACTTTGAAGGCCGGATCTGTCCCAGGCCTCTCGCTTTGTTTTGTAGATGGCTATTTTCTTCCTGTGTCTCTTTATGTTGTCTTATCTTTGTGCAATCCATCCCTGCATCCAAATTTCCCTTTTTATAAGAACTCTAGTCATATTGGATTAGAGTCAACTCTAATAACCTCATTTTACTTGATTACCTCTATAAAGACCCTATCTCCAAGTATGATCACATTTCAAGGTACTGTGGTTTAAGACTTCAACATGCCTTTTTGGGGGGGGGGACACAAATCACCCAATACTAGGGACCAATAAAAAAGTTATGACTTTCAAGGAAATCATTTGTAAAAGAGGAAAGACGCTATTGTTAAACATTTTACTAGCTATTTATTGCCTTGATGAAGTGCCTATTGGGACCACGTATCATGCGATGCCCTGGGCAAGAGAGGGAAAGAAGGCGGATCTCTATGCTAATGAATTTTCTTCTATTTATGACAGCCCCCTTCATCCTGGGGAAATACAGACTGAGTAGAGCACCAGTCTTCAAGCTGTGATGGCATTCAGCCTTCTATTTCTTTTTCCTTTGCACATACAGGTAGATAGTTAAAAGCAGAAACAGCAACAGGTGCATGGCACATCAACCCAGAACAATGGCATCATCCACTGAGTTAGTGTGGAAGTGATCAATCTGCTCTTGCCAACTTCCTTGCGACAGTAAAACTATAATTACTTTAGGCTCGGCGCCTGTGGCTCAAGAGGCTAAGGCGCCAGCCACATACACCTGAGCTGGCGGGTTCGAATCCAGCCTGGGCCACCAAACAACAATGATGGCTGCAACCAAAAAATAGCCTGGTGTTGTGGTGGGCGCCTGTAGTCCCAGCTACTTGGGAAGTGGAGGCAGGAGAATCGCTTGAGCCCAGGAGTTGGAGGTTGCTGTGAGCTGTGATGCCATAGCACTCTACCCAGGGTGACATATTGAGGCTCTGTCTTAAAACAACAAACAAAAAACTATAATTACTTTAATACAATTCTGTGTGAATGAATAATGATGACAAACTGCTCTTCTTGCCAGGTTAAAGATAATAATACCTCCCACTTTTGTCCAACATATACTTTTTCTTTTTTCTGGCACTGTGCCAAGTGATTATTACATCTAGTTTAGTGCCATTTTCACAGGATAAAACTGATATTGTTAGATCTATTTTGCAGATGAGAAAAGCATGGCTTGGAAAGATGAAGTATCCTGCTACAGCCACCAATAACACGGAGTGAAAGTGAAGTCTGGATTCAGGGAGTCTAGAAAATAAACTCTATGTTCTTGAGCCTTATTCACCAGCGCCTCTTTCAATATGGGAACTTTTGGCAAAAGCCTAACATCAGGTATGTATAATATTCTGTGTGTTGTGCATGTGTAGATGAAATACCTATCTTCACCATTAAAAATCTATAACAAAGGCTAATCCTTTAGCAATAAGCCTGGCACAGATTAGAAACTTGTGGCTTTTCTTTCTTTCTTTTTTTTTTTTAAATCACAGATATGTACATTAATGCAATCGTGGGGTACAATGTGCTGGTTTTATATACAGTTTGAAATATTTTCATCAAACAGGTTAACATAGCCTTCACGGCATTTTCTTAATTATTGTGTTAAGACATTTGCTTTCTACATTTAATAAATTTCACATGTACCCTTGTAAGATGCAGTGTAGGTGTAGTCCCAACAATTACTCTCCCTCCACCCAGCCTCCCCCCTCTCTTCCCCTCCCTCTCTACTTTTCCCATATTCTTGGGCTATAATTGGTTTCATAGGAGAGCTGAGTACATTGGATACTTTTTCTTCCATTCTTGAGACACAATGCTAATAAGAATATGTTCTAGCTCCATCCATGTAATTTTGAAAGAATGTAAGGGCATGTCTTCACCACTGGGATACTAGGGTTACTTGCCATGGGCAGAACCCTCAGAACAGCTCCCCTTTTCTGCCAGCAGGGAAAGCAGAGTCCA
>CAUYRH010050094.1:0-13874 GCA_963574655.1 Perodicticus potto
GCGCTGACTCCCTGCATCCCCAAATTGTTGTTTCTAGGCAGATCACACAAGCCAGAGATGCCTGGAGGCTTCATTCCCCAGTCCCGTGGTGCCCACTTGCAAGGAAGCTGTCACTCAGCCGCCATCTTGCTCCTCCCCCTTCTACTGAGATGCATGTTAATAAACTTGTGCCAGTTGTTGAGTGGGGACACTATCTTAGACTAAGTAATCCATTTTTTTCTTCTCTTTCTTTCTTTCACTGTTGCTTGGCACAGAGTAATAAAAAATGTCTTCTTTCTACCGAAAAAATATAATAACTTTGATGCCTGAACCCTGGTTTCCGAAGGTGACATAGAAGTTCGAATTTGAGACAACTTAGAAATCATTCAAAAGTAAAAGATAAAATTTGCAGCATGTGCTACATGATGACTTTTTTTTTCCTGCTCCAATTCCTTTTGACTTTATTTTCTAACTTGTCTACTGACATTTAAAGCAAAATTTATCAATACAGCCATATTTTTAAGATGTATCCAAATAACACTTTAAGTTTCTAAATATACAGCTCCCAATTATTTATTTATTTATTTATTTATGTTAAATTTTATTGTCTTTATTACTAAATCATAGCTGTGTACAATAGTGCAATCAAGGGGTACTATGTGCTGGTTTCATATACAATCTTAACTATTTTTATCAAACTGATTAACATAGCCTTCCTGGCATTTTCTCAGTTATTATATGAAGACATTGGTACTCTGCATTTAGTAAGGTTCACCTGTACCCTTCTAAGATGCACCATAGGTGTGGCCCCACCACTTACCCTCCCTCCATGTCCCCCTCCCCTCCCTACTCATGCCCCTTTCCCCATATTCTTGTGTTATATAGGGGTTATACCCTTCTTACGAGAGCTATAAATTAGCTTCATAGTAGGGCTGAGTACATTGGATACTTTTTCTCCCATTCTTGAGATACTTTGTTTAGAAGAATATGTTCCAGCTCCATCCATGTAAACATGAAAGAGGTAAAGTCTCCATCTTTCTTTAAGGTTGTGTGATATTCCATGATATACATGTACCACAATTTATTAATCCATTCGTGGATTGATGGGCACTTGGGCTTCTTCCATGACTTAGCAATTATGAATTGGGCTGCAATAAACATTCTGGTACAGATTTCTTTGTTATAATGTGATTTTTGGTCTTCTGGGTATATAACTATTAAAGGAATTATAGGATCAAATGGCAGGTCAATTTTTAGATCTCTAAGTATTCTCCAATCATCCTTCCAAAAGGAACGTATTAGTGTGCATTCCCACCAGCAGTGTAGAAGTGTTTCCTTTTCTCCACATCCTTGCCAACATCTCTGGTTTTGGGATTTTGTTATGTGGGCTAATCTTACTGGAGTTAGGTGATATCTCAAAGTAGTTTTGATTTGCATTTATCTGATGATTAAGGATGGTGAGCATTTTTTCATGTGTCTGTAGGCTGTGCACCTGTCTTCTTTAGAGAAGTCTCTCTTCAAGTCTTTTGCCCATCCTAAGATGGGATCAATTGTTCTTTTCTTGCTAATATGTTTGAGTTCTCTGTGTATTCTGGTTATTAAACCTTTGTCAGAGGCACAACTTCCAAATATTTTCTCCCCTTCTGAGGGCTGTCTGCTTGCTAAACTTACTATGTTCTTGCCTGTACAGAAGCTTTTTAATTTGATCAGGTCCCAGTAGTGTATCTTTGATATTGCTTCATTTGCCTGGGGAGTCCTCCTCATAAAATATTCACCCAGGCTGATTCCTTCAAGAGTTTTCCCTGCACTTTCTTCTAGAATTTTTATAGTTTCATGTCTTAAGTTTAAGTCTTTAATACAGTGAGAGTCTACCTTAGTTAATGGTGAAAGGTGTGGGTCCAGTTTCAGTCTTCTCCATTTCGCCAGCCAGTTCACCCAGCACCATTAGTTAAATATGGAATCTTTTCTCCACTGAATGTTTTTAATTGGCTTGTCAAAGATCAAATAGCGATAAGAAGCAGGGTTCATCTCTTGGTTCTCTATTCTGTTCCACACGTCTACCTCTCTGTTTTTGTGCCAGTACCATGCTGTTTTGATCACTACTGATTTGTAGTACAGTCTCAGGTCTGGTAGTGTGATTCCTCCTGCTTTGTTTTTATTTCTGAGTAATGTCTTGGCTAATTGAGGTTTTTTTCTGATTCCATATAAAACGAAGTATTATTTTTTCAAGATTTTAAAAATATGACAATGGAGCTTTAATAGGAATTGCATTAAAATTATATATTGCTTTGGGTAGTATAGACATTTTAATAATATTGATTCTTCCCAGCCATGAGCATGGTATGATTTTCCATTTGTTAACATTTTCAGCTATTTCTTTTCTTAAAGTTTCATAATTCTCTTTATAGAGATCTTTCACATCCTTTGTTAGGTAGACTCCCAAATATTTCATCTTCTTTGTTACTAATGTGAAAGGAATAGAGTCCTTGACTGTTTTTTTGGCTTGGCTATTGTTGGTATGTATAAAGGCTACAGATTTATGAGTGTTGATTTTGTAGCCTGAGACTTTGCTGTATTCCTTGATCACTTCTAAAAGTTTTGTAGTAGAATCCCTGGTGTTTTACAGATATACAATCATATCATCTGGGAAGAGTAAAAGTTTGATCTCTTCTGACCCTATGTGGATACCTGATCTATTAGTATTAAGGTAAACTTTAAACTTTACAGATTTCTTCTGTTTTTCCTTTAATATGTGTTGTCCTTTTTCTGCTCCAAGCTCTAATCCAGGGTACCACATTAAATATAGTTGGTTTTTTTTTTCATTTTTGACTTTATACACTGCTGTTGTGTTTGTATTGCTTTTCATTGTGCACATAAAACATTAGCAAAGTGTTCATCAAAGGGCCCAAGTGTTACTTCCTGGAACTCTCCCCTGTCTGACTTGAATGGCCCGCCACAGTCCCCAGGAAGTATTGAACATCACTCCAAGATTATACCGACCACATCCTTTTATAATCAATAGTTTTCTTGTCTGTCTCCAAACTGGTTTTAATTAGGAAACCCTGAAATAAGAGAGTTCTCGGAATAATTAGTTTATTTCTTTGCACCATAATACCCCTAGAGCCAATATGCCAGTGCATTAATAAAAAATCACAATAAAGTAAATAAATAATAAACACCAAACATTATAGTAATGGTGTGGATCAAACTACATAAAACATTTATGACTACATCTTTACACAATAGTAATGAATTCGGTGAGTATGTGAGTGCTAAGGGGAAAGTTATAAACTTCACCAGCAGAAGCTCCATCTCAGTTAACAAAATTTGCATTTAAAATTAATTTCATCATTCAATGAATTCATAACCACATTTCAATGTCTTATAAGGCATCAATGAAATCTGATAGCTAGAGATAACACATGCAGAGCAATGACAAATCCTCGGGGCCAAAAATCAGCACTGATCATTGGGAGGTTCTATAGAGAATTCTAAAATATTTTTTCAAAGACCTCTCCAGGAAGCATCTTATTTGTCAAGAATTTTAGAAAATCCTTTCAAAATAGTGTACATGTCAACGCTGAGGGAATTTTAAAAGCCCCAAGGAATATAATGGCTTGTGCTTTTCTGAATCTTGATAAGTTTAATAAAACACATTTCAATTAGACCCTTCTTTTAGCACAAAATGTTTCTAATCTACAGTGAATATTGCCTGAAACAATCAAATTAGTAGTGAAAAAGAAATAAGAGTATTAAAATAAAGTAATAAAAATACTAAAATTTTCAAAGTGGCTGGTATTTCACTCCACCTAAAATTAAAGGAAATCTTTCATAGCAAGTGGATACAACAGCCACACCTCCTTAAATAATTCCAGACCAATAGATTATGGATCAAAGCAAGGAAATTCATTTTAAGGTTGCTGTACCCTGTGAGTCTTCATGTAATTGAATAAAATTGTCAAATATTCTTGATAGTTAAGATCTCAAAAGGAGAACGTTAGTATAAGATCATAGAATCAGAAAAAGTAAGCATGGCCAACATCTTTAAATAAATCATTTATCAACATCCATAGTGCTAACCGTGTGCAGGATTAACCACGTCCACTGTGATACAAATTCTGTAATTGCTTCAGAGTCTATGCAGACCCACTGACCAATCCAAACAAGTCAAAATCATTCAACTTAGAAAGATAGCCGCAGAGTTTATAAGCAAAGTGGTGGTTTTTCATAATTTTGTAAAATACTTACTTAAAGAAAGACAATAGCATAAAATACATAAACCCAACAATTTATAAGGGGTCATATAAATGCCCTATCATGAATGAACTCACATAAATTCTCACTCCACGAGGCCAAACCACATCCGTCTTTTGTCCATCATAATATTCAACTCTAATGAGGAAGTATTCTTGTGACAAACTGTTGAAAATTGTTTATTAGTAGCCCTAGTATCCATCCTGTTATCTGTAAAGTTCTTCTCAATATGTGAGTCAGTATGTGCGCATACATGCATGATATATGTATACACGTGTAAATATATTTTGTATGACATGTGTATGTACATATACTATGTATAATATATTTAGAGAGAGATGGGGGACTTTGTAAGCTAAATCGTTCATTTTACATGGGCCAGGGCTTTGTTTCTGTTTAGAACAAATAGGAACAGCCAAATGCTCAAATGTCATTTATTTTCTTAGGTTTTCTAATAAACTGGAGAGACACATAAATCCAGCCTGTATCTAAATTAGTAGATCTCTGTTCTCCCGAATTTTCTCCTCTGCACTATTGCACTGTTAGGGTGAGCTAAATCATGATTCTTATGGGATTTAGAGGACAGAAGTAAAGCAGCAGCCACACTCTTGTCATGCTGAGAGATACAGGATGCGAGGCTGCCACAGTTGGGTCACATCATCACTCACCTGTGGCACCTGCTTCATGCTGGGCCACGCTTGGCTCCACAATTTCTTTAGCTCCTTCCAGACCCACTGAGTCAGCTTCTCCAACTGTTGTACTGGGGGTGTGCTGAGCACCATGAGGAAGGCACCAGCTTCTCCTGCAAGATACTCCATCATTGAAGTTCCCTCACATTGTGTCCATTTCTCCTTCCTGACTACCTATTCTGGGAACTTTAGCTACCAGGGTCAGAGCAAAAAACAATAGCTTCTCAAAGATGGTGTAAGTAGCCCCCATACTTGTGTAAAGTATGATTCCTATAATAAAGCCCTTGTTGTAAACCTGTACTATGAAGACTCTTTTTCTGATCAAACCCTGAATAATCCACAGGAATTATTGGGATTTACAAAAAAAAAAAAAGGGGGAAAGATAGAAGAAAACACACATACTTACACATACTTAAGACAGACACATGTATACACACAATCTTGACAGTACTAATTGGAGTCACATCTTGACAAAAACTTGACCACAGTAATAATAAGACAGCCAGTCATGATGTTCGATCTCAAAGATTTTTTTAATTATTATTTTTTATTTTTTACATATACATGTGTTTATTAGATTTCCACTTTTTGCCTTCACAGAATTAAAAAGGCTTAAAATTTAACAACAATAACAATGTTTAAGATAAGGACTGGAAACAAAAACCTCATAAAGAATGAACGAAGATAAATACATTCAGAAAAGAAATGAGATGATAGCTGCATCAAAATATTAAGCAATAATAATAATAATAATGTAAAGAACATAACATTCACATTGTCAGATAAGAGCATATCTATTATAGAGTGCTTTGACTCTGAGGCTCAGTTTGAAATCATCAGTTAACTTCTTACTTTTTTCCCAAAGTCTCTCAAAATAGACAACTAATGTTTACAAATAAAAGTAAAAGATAATTTCAAAAAACAGATCATGCCAAATCTTATAGACAATAGTAAAAGAAGAAATACTTCAAAATCATTCTACTTAATGTGGATACACCTAATATTAAAATTGTAGAAAGTATATTATTATAAAGGGGAAATTACAAACATATTTCACTTATAAATAAGGATGCAATATCTAAACAACATATTAACAAGTTGAATTAAAAATTAATGTTTAAGTAATGTACTTTGGTCAAAATTAAATTCAATTTGTATGAGAGTTAGTCACTATTTTTTCTTTTTTTGTTTTCTTTCCCTCACCCCCTCCCTCCTTCTCTGTCTGTCTGCTCTCCCCTTCCCCCAAGGCCCATCATGTCATTAATTTTCATTAATTTTCCTCATATCAAAGTTGAATACATAGGATTCATACTTCTACATTCCTGTGACGCTTCCCTAAGGATAACGTGTTCTGCCTCCATCCAAATTAGTACAAATGCTGCAAAATCTCCATTTTTTTAATGGTTGAATAATATTCCGTGGTATAGATATAACATAGCTTACCAATCCTTTCCTGGGTTGAAGGACATTTAGGCTGTTTCCATATTTTAGCAAATGTAAATTGGGCTGCAATAAACAGCCTAGTACAAGTATCTTTGTAATAAAAAGTTTCTTTTCCTTCTGGAAAGATACCCAGTAATGGGATTGCAGGATCAAACGGGAGCTCTAGGTTGAGTTCTTTAAGTTTTCTCCATACTTCCTTCCAAAAAGGTTGTATTAGTTGGCAGACCCACCATCAGTGTAAAAGTGTTCCCTTCTGTCCACTTCCACACCAGCATCTGCAGTTTTGAGATTTTGTGATATAGGCCATTCTCACTGGGGTTAGATAATATCTCAGGGTGGTTTCAATTTGCATTTATCTAATAATTAGGGATGATAAGCATTTTTTCATGTGTTTACTGGCCATTCGTCTGTCATCTTTAGAGAAGAGTCTGTTCATTTCTCTTCACCATTGATGTATGGGATTATTGGTTTTATTCTTGTGGATTATTTGAAGTTCTATATAGATCCTGGTTATTAAGCTTTTGTCTGATTCAAAATATGCAAAAATCCTTTCTCGTTGGGTAGGTTGTCTATTTGCTTCGGTTGTTGTCTCCTTGGCTGTACAGAAGCTTTTCAGTTGAATGGTCTCAAAGATTTTAAAACAACTAAAAATACTACAGTCTTAAACTACCCAAGAATTAAAACATATTCAAATATTAATATCTTTAAAGAGAAAGGATGTGAAGCTGTGGTATATGTATACCATGGAATACTATTAGTCATTAAAGTGCATGGAGACTTTACATCTTTTGTATTAAAGATGGAGTTGGAATACATTCTTCTTAGTAAAGTATCATGACAATTGAGAAGAATCCAATGTACTCAATTGTAATAAGAAGCCAGTAAATGATCTGATACGTACTCACATAAGAAAGAAACTCAAATTAATTCAAGGTGGAGGGCAGAGGAACGAGGGAGCAAGGAGAGGTGAGGAAGGAGGTAGATGGGGGATTACAGTGTATAGTACACTTCTTGCGGGCGGGACACAAGTGTAAGAGGGACTTTACCTGACAAATACAAACAGTATATCCTCATTCTTTGCACCCTTGCTGAACCTGAAACAATAAAAGAAAAAAAAGAGTGATAACAAAAAAAGAAAAGAAGAGAAAGAATGTTGACACAGGCGTTTGTTGGCTGTTGTATGTTTTTAGGGGTTGTATGACTTTGACACTGGGTCTTCGTTTTATCTAATTCAAGATGACAAAAGTATTAATTTAATTTCAACATCATTCCTTCATAATTACAAAAATTTCAAATTTGTAGAGTACAACTCATTGTGTTTTGAATGCAGCTGAAGAAGGAAAGAAGCTGCTCCTTGTCCTGACCAGTAGTAGGGGCCTGAGGGAGCTCTGTGCCCATTTGTCAGTGGTCTACCCATTCCTCAGAAGGACACACCAGAGAAGATCTTCCTGAGTTGAGTGACTCCTTTGAAGTAGAGCTTGAGCCTGTTGATGCATTTAATTGGTTTTGAATTTTCAAATTGTCAGGAGCACACCAGTTTCTAAACTTGAGACACACATCTAATCCAATAGCTATAGAACATTGCCTTCAGGTATATTAATTCAGCTGACAAAGGCTGGTTATTTGAAGACTTTCTATGATATGTAAAATTAATAAAGAATGTGTTTTTTAATCACATGAGAAAACATAAAAAAATTACAGTACAGCTGACTTATCTGATACATCAAAAGGATAAGTCATCTTAAAAAATGTATTTGCTACTATGCATATCAAAATAGGGTGAATAAAATAAAGCTAAGGAAGGAAGACATCAATTATTGTGAGTTAATCAAGCAAAATTTGAAGGAAGAAATAAACCAAAAATTTATCTCTTGCCTTTACAGGGTTATATATCAAATGCACTGTTGGTTGCTATGCAGAGATAAATTATTGCTATAATTCATATTCATCTCTCCCTTTAAAAGAGGACTGATCCCTGCAATCCCATTACTAGGCATCTACCCAGAAGAACAAAAATCATTTTATCACAGACATTTGCACTAGAATGTTTATTGCAGCTCAATTCATAATTACCAAGTCGTGGAAGCAGCCTAGGTGCCCATCAACCCCTGAATGGACCAACAAAATGTGGTATACATTCACCATTGAATATTATTTAGCCATTAAAAAAGATGGAGACTTTACATCTTTTACATTTACATGGATGGAGTTGAAATATATTTTTCTTAGTAAAGTATCTCAAGAATGGAAAAATAAATATTCAATGTACTTACTACTAAAACAGAATCAATATATAAACAATTACATGTTCGAAAGAACAATAAAACACTAATATAGTCCAGTTTGGGAGTAGAGGGGAGTAGGAGGGGGTCGGGGGAGGACGTTTGGCAGAAGGAGGGAGGGCATGAAGTGGGATCCCACCTAATGTGCACATGGTGAGAGTATATAACACCCATCCATGTGAGGGGCTCTTCTACTAATGGAACTTTACCCTGGAAGTGAGAGCAGTGTAACCTAAAAATTGTACCCTCATATTAATTTGAATAAATAAAAATAAGTAAATAAAAGAGAGCTGATCATAATAAGTAATGAGCAAGGTATTTACTAAAAAAGAGTCTCTGTCTCTGCTATTAGGAATCATACATTTTTGCAGTCCTATCTTCTTAAGGATGAGATCTGCACACTTGTGCGTGGACCCTCACCTGGCGCAGCCTTCTAGACCTGTCCCATACTCTGCCTCTCTCTCTCTTTAAAATTTCCCTGGCCTTTCTTTAGGCCAAATTTTCTTGCCCATTTAAAAAACAAGAAATATAAAAACATGGAAATTGAGTGTTTCATTATGAAGAAGAGGACCAAGTAGACTCTCGTAAAACCTTAAGCTTCCCTTTTCCTAAGCTAAATATCACCTTGTATGGTTTTCTTTATCCCATCATCTTTCACTGTATTTCCATCCTCTGAGTTAGGTGAATAGTCCCTCCACAAACGGGTGGGCATCTTATCCTATTTGACCTTTCACAGTATTACATGGTAATTGCATCAGTTTTTTGGTCCCTAAAGTTAACATCTAAATTCTGCCATCACATACAATTCTCTGCATTTGCTCATTCCACTAATTGCTCTCCAAAGGTCAATGTGTAAACAGAGAAAGTAACTGTACTAAGTATCTACTAACCTGCAATAAAAAAAGGCCCTTCCAATTTTATCTCATAACTAAATAACATAAATTTAAATGAAAAATATAAATTTGAGTATTTTAAAATTTAGTACATTTTACGGTTGAAATACCCCATATTCAATAAGTCTATCAAATATATGAGAAGTTTTCCAGTAAACGAAACTCACATATTTGTGTCTATGTGTGTGTAAGTAATGACTTAAAGTCATTGAAAGTAATAACCTAAATTAAAATGGCTCACGCCTATAATCCTAGCATTCTGGGAGGCGAAGGAAGGTGGATTGCCTGAGCTCAGGAGCTCAAGTCCAGCCTGAGCAAGAGCAAGACCCCCAACTTTAAAAGTAGAAAAAACTAGCCAGCATTATGGAGGGTGCCTATAGTCCCAGCTTGTTGGGAGGCTGAGGTAAGAATATGGCTTGAGCCCAAGAGTTTGAGGTTGCTGTGAGCTATGATGTCATATCACTCTACTGAGGGTGACAGAGTGAGAATCTGTCTCAAAAAAAAAAAAATCTAACAATTACTTTAAATTATTTTAATTATTTTAATCACATTGTTTAAATTTTTCTGCACAGTCTTATACACACATATATCTATTTTTTAAATTAAATGTACATTAAAGGATTAATATACTATCAAGAATTCACTTGGCCATAAGCACAGTAGGAGAAAATACTTAATTTGCTTCAAAATTCTTTAAGCAATTTATGTTTCTATGTTTCAATCACTTCAACAATACTTTTGTCAAGCTTTACACTGCTGCAGGAAAAAAAAATGCCTCCAGCACAGAGCACGCAGCATTGCCCTTAGCAAGTTTCCTGAGTTTTGGCAGAGTCTAGACAGCCTGGTGCTTGACAACTGGAAGAATCTCTGTGATTGGCCGGAGACGGTGATGCTGTCCAGTGGGATGCTAAGAGTCATGTCCATCTCTCTAGACTACTTTATCCAAAATCTTTTATGAGTAAACTTCTCCCACTGTTCCACCAGAACCATTGAACACATTATAGCCTTGAATTCCCAGAAAGGAAAAAAATAGTATATTAGCTAAGAACGGGTTTTGACATCAGCTTCTCCGAATTTGAGGCATAGTGAAATTTCAGAAACCCAGGTCAAATTCTCCAGGTGAAAAAACTCAAGTCTTTTTTTTCTTTTTGTTTCCTGAAGAGTTGCAAAATGTTCTAAACCTCTTTCCACCACAGTCTTTCTGATATGAGACGCGTCTTAGACATGGTTGATGGTCAAGAAAGAGCTAAACTATCCTTCTGATCTCAATTACTTTTTCCACATAAGAACGCAAATTTGGTGTATGAGACATGCTCACCCTCTCCATTCTCTATTTTCCAAAAGAGAAACGTTGAGAAGACAGTGAGAATCTGCACCAAGTCCTGCCACAACACAGGGCTTATTTTCCTTCCTCAGCTGTTCTAAAGCCACTCCTGTGTTTGCCATAGACACACTTTTATGTCTGGAATGTTCCTATCCCAACTCTTCATGTGGTGAGCCCCCCCACACACACACACATACTAATGCATAAATAATAAGATAAAATATCTAGCCCAACAAAGAATTAAAAGTTGCACATGGATTTCTTCTAATTCATGAACGAATAAATCAATCCTTCCTCTTTCTCCCAGACAAGGAAGGGTTATGTATCTTTGATACTTAACTGAACCAATTTCTACAGATCTTCTCTGTAGCCAGAGAGTGGCTATATTAAAAATTATATGGCTCCTCAGGAGATCTATTTCTTTTTCTAAGCTGACATGATAGGGCAAGATAATGATGGAGGAAGAAATTGTACGAAGTGAGTTAACATGGCTGGTAAAATAACGTGAAGGAGCATGGCTGATTTAAAAGTAGTTGGGGATGTTTCTATCTCTCAACGAGGAGCTAGGTTACTTAATATCTGATAACTATTATTTGATGCTGAGACACAGGGATGGAGGGAGGGGAGAAGACTGTCCAATCTAAAGAGGCTGCAATTTACACTGGTGAATAGATGGGGAGGGGGTGCGGCTGGGAGAGCTGGCTCTCCAAGGAGGAAGTGATCCTCAGTGAGGGAGAAGACAACACGTGGGCTACTCAGCTGTGGATCCCACACTTCCCACTCTGAGATTTCTATACACAACAGCAGTAATGTAAATATGCATCAAACTCCCCCATTTGTATAACAGATGTGCTAATAATGTTCCACTTAAGCACACTGTGTTGTGAAATACACTAATTGCTGAAATGTATACTAAAACTTGCTGCTTTAAATCATTTTTAGGAAAAGGCTTAAATGTTAACTCATTAATTTTATATAATGATGTTAATAAAATCTCTTGGTTTCTGCACAATAGCAGTGCTCAATGAAGGTTTAAAAATAATGGAACAAAGTGATGAATGGATAAGGTAATTGAGTCAATTAATAAAAGCATACACTTTCAAATAGATTTACTAGGAGGTAAATACATTTTTTATAAAATGACTCAAGACTCAACAGAGTGTTCAATGAAAAGTCCGAGATCTTTAATATGAATAAATTTCCCCAAACCTACACATTTAACTTTTTAAAAACATCCCTATTTTAAAAAGGGAAATTTTTCTGTACATCCCAAATCTTATCTGGTCCCAGGAATATGCTGACATAATTTCCCTAATTCCTGATACTCTTGCCCTCAGGTTGTCCTGGACGTTATCATGTGCATGAATTTCCTTTCTTTTGTTTTATTTCAGATAATGATGAGGGTACAAAGGATTAATTCATATTATTTGCATTTATAAAGTCCAAGTTTTAGTTGACTCCTTCACCCGAGAAGTGTGTCATATACCCCTACATTGTACCCATTAGATGAGAAATTACTAAATCCCCACCCCTACCATCCTCCCTCCCTTCCTGAAGTTTTGTGTTTTCCTCTTGTGTGGACCTGTAATTGTTGGTCTACTATTTTCAGATTACTGAGTACATGGAATCCTTGCTTTTTCATTCTTGAGATACTCTACTTGGGATGGATTCTCCAAATCCACGCAGGTAAATACAAAAATGCAAAGTCTCCATCTTTTTTACGGATGAGTAGTATCTTACACGGTATACATTTATAGTTATTAATCCATTCATGTGTTAATGCACACGCTAGCTGTGTCCACGTCTTTGCAATTGTGAATTGAGCTGCTACAAACATTTGCTAAAAGGAGACCTTCCATTGGACTCCACAATCCCATTACTCAGTATCTACACAGAAGAAAAACAAAAACATTTTATCTAAGGAAATTCGCACTCAAATGCCTGAACTTCTTAAAACACCAGGGGTGTCCCCAGTATTTATACCCTACCATATATTTATATTTATCTATTGCTGTATGGTAAATCATCCCCACATGACTTCAAACAACCCTCATTTTATCATCTCTCCGCTGTCTGAGAGTCAGGAAGGTGGAGGGTGCTCACCTGGCTCTGGCATGAGGTCCTCCCTGAGTCCAGTCAGATGACAGCTGGAGTGGGAACAGTGGGACCAAGGCAGCTGGGGGGAGCGATGCCTCCCTGTCCCTTTCTGCAGCACCGGAGCGTCTCCACATGGAGCGTCCCACACATGCTCTCTGAGCTTCATAGCCTTAGAGCAGAGGGGCTGTTTCCGTCACCCCAAAGGGCTCCAGAGTGACTGTCGCAGAGAAGCAGGCAGACTGCACGGGCTCTTCTGACCTAGGCTTGAAAATATCTTAGTGTCACTTTTTCCACTTTGTCTGGTTGATTTTGGGTCAACCAGTCACTAATCCTGGCCCAAAATCAAGAATTGGGGGTATTGACCTCACCTCTTGAGGGGAAGTGTGTCAGTGTCACCCTGTGTGTCTACAGAAATACAGGGAACAAGAGACCATCGTGGCCATCTTAGAAAATGCCACGTGCCACACGTATTCTGACAAACAGTTACACGATGTTCTTTAGACTGCTATCCTAAGTTCTTGATTCTCCCTAACTTCACCAAATATACCCTTTGATATTTTGGATTATGGCTCATTAGGTAGCCACCCTGTCATGACAGGTAGAGTCCATGTCCCTGCTCTGTCAATGGTGTGTTTGGCATGTAGCTAACTTGGCCAGTAAAAACTTAGCAGACATGATTTTTGGTCTTCTGGATATATACCTAATAAAGGAATTATAGGATCAAATGGCAGATCTATTTTTAGGTCTCTAAGTATTCTCCAAACATCCTTCCAAAAGGAATATATTAGTTTGCATTCCCACCAGCAATGTAAAAGTGTTCCCTTTTCTCCGCATCCACGCCAGCATCTCTGGTTTTGGGATTTTGTTATGTGGACTAATCTTACTGGAGTTAGATGATATCTCAAGGTAGTTT
>CAUYRH010050095.1:0-18633 GCA_963574655.1 Perodicticus potto
ACGCTGTCTCCCTGTGTCCCCAAGGGGAAGTTCCTGGGTAGATCCCACCTGCCAGAGATGCCTGAAGTCCTCTCTCCCCAGTTTCACCGTGCCCAGCCGCAAGGAAGCTGTTACTCGGCTGCCATCTTGCTCCGCCTCCCCAAAATGCTGTATTTCAATCCTGACTATACCCACAATCTGCATTAACTTTTTCACAAAAAAGGGAGATGCATTACTTTTCAAAATTGCCTAACAATTCAGGATTTTAAACACAGTAAAGCAATTCTATTCTTTCCCGCCCCCCCCCCCCCCGAGCCAAAAATCCAAGAATTCAATACGAGCAGCCAGGGGCATAAACAAATGCTGAGAATGATCAACGAAATGTCAAATGTGATGCAGAAAATCAGTTAATTTTTCTACATTTCAATTTAATTTAACCTTGTAATTCAAAGGAATATTTTGACTCAACTGCTCTAGCTTCTTCAAGACCTAGAGGAAGCCCAGGTGTTCACTCCATTCTTTCTCCCAGTGGTCATGCCCTGATTTCTTTAACCTTTAAGGGTCTCAGAGAAGAGACCCCTTGGGCTCCTTATTACTCTATCAGCCATTTGGAAATAAACAGAGATCCTACCAGGCTCTCCACAGAAACCAGGAGAGTTTAGTCTTATTTCTGCAGTTGCAAACTCCATCTGGCAGCACAATGACAACATTTTATTGAGATTAGAGAAGTGAATGGGAAAAGGAGAACATACTTGTTCCACTGGAAGTTCCTAGATGCCACTGATAACCCCGTACTTCACTGAAACCTGGTTTTGACTTCCTGGTGGCAATCCAGACCTACCTTTGTGGACTCTACAATTCTCCTGAAGGATAGGGAAGAAGGGCAAAGCAGGAGGGAAGCCTGTCTTGTGTGTGCTTGAGTGGGAAAGGGCGTTGAAGGGAACCATCAGCACTCACTAATGACATGAAGGAATGGGCTCAGTTTCTTTCTGCAGAGAGGCTATGAATGGGTGATTTGAAGTGGAAGTTTAGAGTTGAAAATCAAGAGCAGGGCTAAGTCTTCAAGCTAAGAGAGTGAGAATGTGAGGTGATATGTGGGAAAGCAAATGTAGTGAGTGGAATATTGTGCGATTTCCCAAAAGACTTGCTGTCTTGCTTGTGGGTGGACGTTCAGCATTCTCCTTCATAAAAGCTTGTTGACAGGTTTGCAGAAGGCAATATGGGTGAGCCATGCAAGGTGCGTTTCTTGGAGGGAAGAGTGGTATCATTTGGGATAAGCATCATTCAGGGTGGCCCGAACACAAAGGGTGGACTGGAGTCAAAGAGAGGCCTCCAAAGGCTCCCAGAAGAAATCATCATACATCCACCAGGGGCCAGAGTTTAGAATCAATGCTAATGGTAGATTTGATTTAAAATGTTTAAAAAATAATAGAGCAATCTCCCATCTACCAAGGGTCACTACTATTTCAATACTTGTATAAATAGATGGAGGAAAAATCCAACTCTATAATTGCATTTTTGTTTTTTCTTCGGTATTAACTCTAATATTTTGCAGAGTTCTTTTCTGAATAACAACATAATGTGTTATAGGTGCTATTTGGCCTTCATCAGTACAAATTTGTACCAGTTAAATTCCACACCAAACTTACTGATTTTCAAATGCAGTTTTTGGCATACCATTAGTATGGTCACTTAAGGAATATTTCAATGACATCATTTTGAGAAAAATAGGATGTTAAATTGTATTTGCATTTTGTTTACATCAAATACTCAAATATCAGCACAGTAGTCAGCACTGTGATGCCAGAAGTTTCCATATAAAAAACAGCTGCACAGTACAAGGGACACAGACCCACCAGATGCCCAGAATAAAGCAGGGCTGTCGGGGAAGCTGGTTTTTGGCAAAGGTGATAATACATTATTATATTACTTGATGTGATTCTTTACTTAATTTTTCCTGCAATTTTTAGAAATTTGACCTTTTAAATCATTTTTCCTCATGGCAGCAGATTATACCAGTAATGTTTTTTAGCACTATTGCAATTCACATAAAATGCAGCTGATGTATAGTTAGTGTCCCAGAACAGTGCTCAACAGGGAAGGTGGCAAGACCCGAGGCCTAAGGATCCCAATATCCCCTGCTGCTGGAGACACACCCCCTGTGGTGGCCTCACAAGCGCTACTCCTCACTGTTGCTCCGGCTATAGGAGCCTGCCCCTTTTTGCAAATCTCTTGCTAGAGATGCTTCTGGATCCCGAGACCCTTGTTTAATAGGTCTTCTTTCTCTTTCAATGAAAACTTTATCTAATTTGGTGAAAGTCTTTCTCCTCCCCTCCTTCCCTGCCCCAGCTATTGGGCAGGAACCCTATTCTCTTAGTATTTTCCTCAGGGGCACCTAGAGATGGGATCAGGTTAGGGGGAAAGACAGGGTGGAGGAGCAGGGGCAGGGAACACTGAATCTGATCATCAATTTGAATGGGGAAAGAAGAGGACTAAGCAACATGTGATCCAGATCAGAATATCTATCAATATCTATCGCGGCTCCATTAGCGCGTCAAAGGACTATGGAAATGGGAAAGGTGTTCTAACCTCCTAACAGCAGGTTGGAAGGTGGCTGAAGCAGGTTCCAGAGGTTGTCCTGGGCACCTGCTGAGAGCCTGCCAAATCCCATCCCCCACATGGCTGTGAAATGCTGGAGGCTCCCAGTGAAGTCAGAGAGAGCCTGAGAGTGAGTGTCCAGAACCCGTAATTCTTCAGCAACCCCATAAGTGGGGGAGCAAAGAGAACCTCCCCAGCTCATGGCTTGCCCTCTCCCCACAGTGCTTCTGTCCACGCGAACCTGCTTCCCGCCTTCTAATGAATTGACCATGCTATGACTATGAATTTCACATTTTTATGTGAAAACTGAGTGAAAAAGAGGATTATTCATGTTTTCATCAAAATAATAAATTGGACTGATGGAAATTTCTGGAAGAAAGTACTGCCGTGCTCATGCTCCCTGTAACTGGAGAGCAGCATTTTTAAAGCTGGACTGAGATGATGAGCCCACAGGTGTAAAAGGGACAGCAAATTCAGAGCAAGGAATGTGAACGAAGTCCTCTCGTGAGCTGCATACATATATTGGCCAAAAAGAAAAACAGCAGAGGAGAGAAAAATATGTTATTGTGGAATAAAACCAGCTCCAGAGCAGCAAATGCCATGAACTGGGAGCAGGAAGGTTCGCGGCGTTGGCCCCGTAAGGGGCAGTGGGGTGTGAGGCATGAATCTGAGATGCCATCCGTCTCTCACTCTTAGAGACGCAGGCCAGCACAAAATGAAGCTTTCTTTACAGCTTTGTGTAAAAGCCTGTTATAGAGGTTGGTGGTGATCTAAAAATGTTAACAGTTTTTTAAAAAAAGACCTGGCTGCTGTAAAAGACCCATTTAGACAATGAATGAAATGCATTCCAGGAGGAAAGAATATTTTACACTGCTGTTAAATGAGGCCCTGCCAAGTGCATTCCCGTCACATCTTCATATCCTTCCGGGGATAGGGCTGGCCCATCATGGCATGAGGGGGAAAAGCACAGGCTGGGGAGGTCTGGAGCAATTCAGAAGGGCTTCGAGGCTCTGAAGGCCCATCGGGGTGACTGAGAGAATTCACAGACTGAAATGGGCTTAATTCAGACCATGGCGACTCTATTGCACACTACCCAGAGTGACAAAGACTTTGTCTCAAACAGAAAAAAAGAAACCTCTCTCTGACTCACAGCAGCAAACACATCACCACTGCAGGTACATTCCTGACACATGACAATGTCCTGGCTGTGTTCTGGGTGTCAGAGGACGTTAAACTTCCATCCAATAAAGACGAAAGTAAGAGTGGAGTAAGAAGTTGACAGATTTTCCTGGCTGAGAGTTACTGAGTGTTTATTAAGTGATTATGTGTTCAGTAACATTCTGAGTTTGTGTGTGGACTCAGTATTTGAAACAACATTTTGTGGTTGATCCTTTATGAACATCAGCCACAGAAGAGGAAACTGAGGCCTAAGTTAGCCGAGTGCGTGTGTACAACCACAAAGGAGACAAGTGATAAAGCCCAATCACTAACAGGCCGCCTGGCTCCAGAGCCTTCTCTCTTAACCAGAGCCTTGTTCTACCACCTCCTCCATTTGATGGGCACATAACCATGGGAGACTTTGTCCTTGAGCATTTCAAGGTAAAATGAATCATATCAGTAAAGCATTTCTGAACAGTTATTATGTGCTAGGCATGTAATCAGAAAACTAGATTTTTTTTTTTTTTTTTTGAGACAAAGCCTCAAGCTGTCGCCCTGGGTAGAGTGCGGTGGCATCACAGCTCGCAGTAACCTCTTATTCCTGGGCTCAAGCAATTCTCCTGCCTCTGCCTCCCAAGTAGCTGGGACTACAGGCGCCCGCCACAACACCTGGCTATTTTTTGGTTGCAGTCATCATTGTTGTTTGGTGGGTCCAAGCTGGATTTGAACCCACCAGCTCATGTGTATGTGACTGGTGCCTCAGCCGAGCCAAAAACTGGATAGTTTTTATACTTACTCTTCCAACAACCCAATGAATCTATTCCATTTCTTCCTAACCTTGTTCTGGAGGGAGTCGGTTCATAATAGACGTGATCCCATTTTCCATAGAGACTGCTCTTTGACAGAGAAAACTAAAAGAAAATTTTAATGAATGAAGCCCATTATCACCACTTTCTTTGTTCATTCGCCGTCCTTCAGGCTGTTGCATGCAGTTAGCCCAAGTGAGCAGTACCTTTCCCCCTGGCAGTTACCTCAGCCTTGGCAGGGTGTCCTGGCAAAGGTAACCCACGTCCAGAGCTGTCAATGCAAATTGCTCCTACACTTTTCATTGATGCCAGATATATCAGTTGTCATCTTTTAATACAAATGGCATCCTGATGAGGAAAAAAAACAAGTTTCAATATGGGTTGTTTACCTTGACGGCCCGGTGAGGTGGGATCTTGTTTTCTGTGTGTTCCTGACTTTCCACGATCACCACACTCATCATCCAGAAATTCTGGAGTGGCTCCCACACGACCAAACATTTTCACCAGCTCATTATTCATGAAGTCTAGCCTCTCAGCCTACCATTTAAAATCTTTCTGTGATCCGGTTTGAATTATTTTTTTCTGACGTTATTTTCTGTGTTTCCTTCCTTCCTGACCTACCCCCCCCTTTGGGGTTCATGCCTCCCTGACTCCAAGACACTGGCATCTGCTTTCTGGGGTGTCCTACCTCATAGCCTCTCCATTGCTCTTCACACGGGGGCTCTCACCAGGCCCAGCAGAAAGGCTGCGTCCAACATAATCCCTGCTCCAATCAATCCCTCACTGCAAGCTCTCTCCCCTTCTCCCCACGACCCTTCATCTGAGCCCCTTTGTGACATTCTAAATTCTCTGTTGTCATCTGCAGACAAGTTTCATATTCCTACATTGCAGTTTCTTTGAGCTCAGGCCTGGTTTCACTCTGGGACAGAAGCAGAGACAGATATGGGTGCTGTGAGAAAGGACACAGGGGAGGGAGACTGGGGCCAGCTGTCCAGGCACCGCATGTGTCTCACACTTCATGGAGAATTGACTGGGAGCAAATGACCCACCCCACCACAAAGGCTGGACTCTTTTACCACCATTGTCCCCAGTGCCTCCACAGTTGCTATTTGAATCAAGCACCAATCCTGACACAAACCCTTAAACAATCCTTAATCAAGCTGTGCTCAGGGATCAGGGGAGCAGAGTTGGCACTGAGGCAACTTACATAGAAAATAACTGGTGAGGATCGTTTTCTTTTTCAAAGGTAGATTTCTTCTCTTGCAAATTGGCAAGAGTTGTAAACACAGCCTGGTTCTTTGGGAGTATTTTTTAAGACAGCTTGTTTACCAAATGTCACTGAAGTTAATCCACTACAACTCCTAACACCCAAGATAAGACAGAACGCCTATCCACAGGGGCATGATCCCATGATAGGCTCTGCTGCCTTCTAACAGGGCTGGATGAGTAAGGCTTGGCCCCCAATTCTGCTCTTCTCCATACTTCACCTAAGCAGGATTTTGAACATCAAGATGTGAGGGCTTGGCCTACTTTCCCTGCCTCCTTCAACATTATGAGTGGCCAATAAATGGTTCTTTTCCCTTTGGGTCTTGGGCTGGAGTTTAAAACATTTTGTAGCATGCAGCTCTGGCTACAGCCCAACCTCGCCCTCCCTTTCACCTGCCTCCTCAGCACTTGGATCAGGACTTTTTTGACTTGTTGGCTTGAAGAATGTAGGTCGTTAAGATCACTATGAAGTTCCTGTAACTGCATCCTTCACACAGCTTTGAGTAGTCAACCAACAAGCCCGTGAGCCCATGGCATGTTGCAGCCAACCCCTACCAGTTCCCTGCAGCCAATTGTTTGCATCTCTTCCTGACTTCACAGACTCCACACTCAGAGACATCAAGCTGGTAGCCTAACCTCCACCACAGTGGGAATATTTACACCATGGAAATTGGCAAAAGCTACAAATATGGCCTGGTTCTTTGGGAGGTTTGTTTTTTTTTTTTTTTTTTGGTATTATTTTAGAGCGCTGGTTTAACAAATGCCACTGAACGTGGAACAACAAATATAAGACAGGAAGCCTAGCTTCAGGGGCAGGATCCCATTTCTCCTGATAGAGAAAATGAATCCTGTTTCTTTGAGGCCAAGTCCCCTTGAGCAAGCTGAACACACAGCTGATTGCTCCAAGGGAAAGACCACTGACAAATAACCTTGACAGGCATCTTATTTCCACCCAGCATTGGCTTAAGATGCTCCGTTTTTCTGACTCAAAGAGTCAGATAAATCTAGGCAAAAGGGGGGAAAAAGTCAATGGCCTGATTAACTTTTTTACAAGGACAAATGAAGTCAATAAATGTTCAGAATAGAAAGAGCTGTTCCCGTTCCAGGGTGCTAGCAGCCTCTAGTACATTTCCATGTCATGCTGGCCATAATGGGAAGTGACAGCTGATGAAAGCTGCTATTCATGGTCATCTGAAACAGCTTTTCCTCCCAGATGAAATTCGGTGTGGCGTGAGTCTAAACACACAAACCGAAGGCTGGGTGAATGTATTCCGCAGGTCCCCAAGGGCTGGCAGAGGCGACTGTTTGTGAAGGGGGTTTCCTGAGACAGCATCAAAGAGGCTCAGCGTAAACAATAGGCGTCTTTATGCCCCTCCTATGTTCAGGCCTGAGAGGGTGGTCCGGGCCTAGACTCTGCCCATCTCAGGCCCTCCTCTTTGTTTATAATAAGCCACAGGCACTTGGGGTGACTTTGGGGTTTTGCTGCTTGTATTTTCCACAACCGTAATGAACAAAGCCCAGATTTACCCTCAACTCCTCCTTAGGGGAGCCGTTTCCCAGTAGGGTACTGTGCTGGGATAGGTGACATGATGCATGAACTATTCATGATGAGCTGAATGACCACTCTCCTTTTTGTCTGGAAAGATCAAGAGCAATCTCAAGTCTTAGCAAAAGGGATATTTGTAGAGTTTGGGAATGAGTAATCCTGGCAGCCTGTATGACTGATCTCTATGAGCCTGAAGCAAGCAAACACCCTTTGGAACAGAAGCCATAGCTTCTACTGCACTTCTCGCCACCTGACACTGACATGAAGTTACAACATATGCTTTCCATCAAAACAGAGTTGGTGGTATTCCATCAGCCTCAGAGAGCTAGGGGCTTAGTAAGTGGGGTAGCTGGTAGCTCAGTAGCTAGGGCCTGGTCGCTTGGAGCAATGGCTCTAGGGGCAGGAGACAAGTCCTTCTAGAAGAGCCAATACAAATCCTGCTGGGACAAGTTTGGAGCAAAGTGGCAAGATCAGGAGTACAGGATGAAGGAAAATCTGCTTTAGTCTCATGGCTTCTGCCTCTATCAAGATCTCCACAGTTTGCCTTCTTTCCTGGTCTGAGATTCAACTAACAGAAAGTTGGCTGTAGACACCAAACTAAAAGAAGGGGAATATATTATACAGCAGGCTGGAAAAATTAGACCCATGATCTATGGAAGAGACATAGCAAAATGTCTCTTCACTCTCCTTGCCTGCTGCCCACACCTCTTAGATCCCTGACTAAGGAGTGCTAATCCCAGGCCACAGACACACCTTTGTGAGAAATGTGACTCTGTGACTATTGTTAATCTTTTCTTTCCTGTGATGTTCTTGTGCCACTGGGGGGAAGAAACTCAGTTTCGTGTATATGTCAGTGCCCCAGAAGGTGGAAACAATGACGCATAGAACTGAATAAGCAAGCTTGAAACCGCAGTGTGGAGGTCCATGTGACCTAAAAATCTTGTTTTCCTGCAAACCATTGCTTTGGCCAAGAGGAGTTTCAAATATCAATTCTGATCCAGATTGCCTCCATGTTCCTCCTCTTGGCAGCGCTGTTGAAGTGTACTCCTGCCCTAAGATGTGAGAATGCAATGTGCTGCCTCTCTGGGTGAGGGGAAGTGTCACAGGGCAAAGAAAAATGGAGCAAGACCTTTGGCTAGTCCTTCAAAACATGTTCTTGCTTTACCTGTGGCTTTTGATCAGATAGAAGGAACAAGCTTCTCAAAATCTGTTGTCCCTTCTGAGGTGACAACTCCTGTGACTCCAGGGGCCCCTTGGGATTATTTGGAGAAAGGGTTCTGATAGGTAATAGCTATGTTCTGTGACGAAAGGGGATGTGAGAAATTAAGATCCTGCTAAAATATTTGGACAGGAAAGAAATAGGCTCTTTATTTCTCCTCAGTCTCTCCCATGGGAGAAACCTCCCAGCATAGGACATTCAAATGAGGGACCAGTGTTTCCAAGACACCCTTCTTCTTAGTATATTATAGTACTGAAAGCTGATGGTTGGGGAAGGGGCTGACATCCAAGAGATAGCTTGCACTTTTTTTTCCAACTTGTGTGGATTGTGGAGCCTTACTTAGTGGTGGGTAAAGGAAATATGGAGGCTTAGGCCAAGATATCCTTTCTGTCAGAACTTTGGAGTTTTTAAGCATAAGTCGCCACAGTTCTGCCCCTTATTTCAAACCCCTTACATGTCATTTCTTAGTGGGACTGTTTTTACTTGTCTGGTCATTCATTATGTATGTGCTTTGAAGAACAATCAAAGGACTTGTAGTCTAACCCAGGAGTTAGCAGAATTGCCCAAGTGGATCAGCAAGACTATTGCCCTGTGATTTCAGAACAGATGAGGATAGTGACTCTGGAGAGATGTGTGCGAGTGAGGGCGTGAGTGTGAGCATGTGCATATGTCAATAAGCACGGTAGGGCAGAGGTGAATATACTTTGATGCCAGGAAAATCAGCCTTTCCAATCTTCCCAGATTATCTTCATCACTTCTTGACATATTTTACTTCCATCTGAATGCAACTGATGTATTTGATTTTGCAAGTGTCTTTTATACATATATATGTATTTTTCTTTAAAGTATCTCTAAAATATATACATATACATATACAGGTATATATGTCTATATACAAAATCCCCAAAATACAAGGGACAATTTCAACCATTCATATTGTTATGTGAATTTGTGTCTCAGAAAATACTTTCAGACACTACAAATGAATTTACATGAATAAGAAAACTGAAGCCAGGCAGGATGGAATGACTTGTCCCAAACCTACAGCTAGTTGGAGGCGGCATCCTGACTTCCACAGAAATTCCTTTCCCACTTTATGAGTTTTATCAGAGTTCGGGAAGCAGGAATTATGGACACTAGTGGAATAACATGGAATTTGGAGGAGCAGGGGAAAGCAAGTTTGTGGGGTGAGAGTTCTGATCTTGGTGTAAGAGCCAAGGTCAACTTGAAGCTGCTGGATCCCAGGAGGTGCTGGGCAGGGGTATGGAAGGAGGTATATGGGGCAGGAAAACAATGGAGAGAAGATTCACCCGGTCTTTCTTTAGCAATTATTATAGCTAGGCTAGTACTATGCCAAGCACTGAGTATGGTAATATGATGAATAAAACATGGTCAAGTAAAAGTCAGGGAAAGCAGCATAAGGATGCTTCCTTTAGTTTTTGCAAAGTTCAATTTGATTTATGCTGTTTTCCTTACAAGGACCTCTCTGTCCTGGAAAGGGTGGAGGTGGGAGTATCCCACCCCCATGATGAAGTAGCAACACCTTCCCTGCAGAGACTGGAGACTGGGCCAGTGACTGGCGTGAGGGTTGTTCATAATTTAGGCTCAGAATGAATAGGAGCTTCAGCTCTTTCTGATCTGCCACCAAAAGGGAAAACATAGAAAACAGGACTATTATGTAGGCAGATACAGGGTGTTGTGGGAGGGAGCAGAGAGAGGGTTGGGAAGGACAAGGGAAAAAGGAAGTTGGAGCCAGAAACCACATGTATCAGTTCAAGAACTCTGCAAAGCAGGTGCTGAGATGGAACAGGCTGTGGGAGAGACTGGCTGCGGGGTAAGGGAGCAAGTGGGAGGAGCCTGGCTGCAGGAAGTGCTGCGGGGTGAGGGAGCAGGTGGGAGGGGCCTTCAGATCATGACGCAGGTCTGACAACTGTGAGAGGAAACGGGGAAGGAAGGAAGATCGGATGGGAAGAACCTCAAATGGGAGGGCTGCCCCGAGAGGGTCTCTGGTGGGGAGCCCCCAGAAAGGAGCTGCAGGTAGAGGAGCCCACCTGGGGCAGAGCTGGCTCCAGTGCCTCTCACAGCTCAGGCACCTGTAGGGAGCCCCTGGGAAGAGCATGGCCGTGGCAGGAATGCCCTGTGCATATGCCTATTCTCCCCTCAGTAGGTTCACCCAGAGGGCAATCTGAGCCATGCATCTGCCTCTAGCCAGGAGAGGGGCCCAGGTGTGAACTGCCACCTGCAGGAGCTGGGAAAGGACTCTTAAGAGCTTGTCTTCTGCTCAAGGCCTCAAGGCTGTGTTGGGTTAGAACCTTTGCCAATCAACCAACCAAACCTTAAATGAGGGAGGACTTCGCACTCTCTGTATCAACAAAAACCCCCAACACCTAGCTAGAAAGGAAGAAAGACCTGGCCCAGGCTCATGCCTTTCCTCAGTAACAATTGGAGGCTGTGGCAGAGGGACGAAGGAGCCCCCAGAGGACCTGTGGACATTTCTGACTCAACTACTCACTTACCACACAGACCACAGAAACCACATGTCTGATCTGGCACTGCGATGTGATGAATCTGCAGATAATGTGAACGAAGGTCAGAGTTTAAGGGCTACTAAGTACACGTGAGAAGTGATTGGCTCTAATTATGCCCTCACTAGGGTTAGGAGAAGTCAGTGAGGCCTGAGAAGATGTTTGCTCCCGGAATATAATTAAGGGTTCAGTGAGGTAGTAATTTTATTTAGGGTGAGGGGAAGGGAATGAGTGTCCTAGTAAATGAATGAACTCCTGATATCCACATGTCATGATTCCTGGGCATTTAACTACAGGGAGACGGAGGGTCCAGAAGAAAATGGGATAATAAACCAGAATCCCTTTCTTGAATGTACAGGTTACCACAATGCCATGTGCTTTGAGACAGAAGGTCCACCATGATACAAAAGAAAATTACATGCTGTAAGGTAATAAAAACAGACATGCCCTCATGCACACAAAAAGCTGGACTTGGAGACAGGGAGTTCTGAATAAATAATTGATGATTCTTTCAGGCAAATAATGCACAATGGATTTTTGCATCATAAATAAATGAGCAACCTTTTATTTATCCAGCGAAACCGGCTTTAGCATACACAGAGCATCATTCTCGAATCCCCGTGTTCATTTCAGGGCTAGCCAGCTGTTTTCACTGTGCTCTGTGGACCGGGAGAAACGGTTCATGCAAATAAAAATAGCAGGTAAGTGTCAGCCACAGGGACTGTGAGGGTGTCCATTTTATGATATTATTTTAAACCTCACATAAAGAAAAAGGGAACATTGTTTTCTGGAAGATAGGTTTTATATATCTGTGTTGAGTGTAGTGACATTCTGTGAAATTCTCATTTTATATGAAGGGGCGAATGCAAGACTCAAGAAGTCGATCATTTGCTCTCAGCCATTTTGCTTCCCACGGAGCATTTGCCTTGCTGTGAGCTCCGTGGACCAAATGAGAAGGCTCGTGCTTCCGTGTTTAGGGGATTACATTTTTTTTCAGTCAATTAAATATAATACCATTAAAATAATCAGGCAAAAGAAAAAAAGAGAAACCAATACCTGTGGCATTTTGAAAACCTCTGCAAATTTGTGACTCTCCTGTCCTGGAGAGGTGGAATCTATACCCCCACTTCTGGAATCTGGCTGGCACTAGCAGTGGATCAACCTATCGGCTATGACAGAAGTGACAGTGTGGCTTTGGAGGCTGGGTCATAAAAGGGGTACAGCCTGATACTCTGTACTATTAAGCAAGAGCCCCAAGCTGCTGCATATAAAGTGCTGGCACTCTGAGGACTCCATGCTGTGAGGAAGCTCAAGGCAGCCCATGTGGGGAAAGGGCACAAAGAAGTCCTAATGTTGCCGCCCAGCCAGGTCCATGTGGCCACTGCCCAAGAGGAAGCCAATACCCAGAGACAGCAGGTTCACAGCAGAAAAACAGTCTATTCTGCATGGCACTATGATAAATTGATTCTAAAAAGGATGCAAAGTTATATAGTAGAGAAAGAATCGTTTATTGAATATATAGTCCTGGGACAATTAGATCGCCACATGCAGAAAAGAATAAAGTTGTACCCGCACCTTACACTGTATGCAAAGATTAACTCGAAGTGAATCGAGGCCCTAAATGTAAGAGCCAACTATAAAACTCTTAGGAGAAAGCATAGGTGTAATTCACTGTGACCTTGGATTTGGCAATGGACTCTTATATGACACCAAAAGGAGGAACAACAAAATAAGATACATAAATTGGGCTTTATCAAAATGAAAAGGTTTTGTGCATCAGAGGCCACTATCAAGAAAGGGAAAAGACGATCCGCAGAATGGGAGAAAATGTTTGCAAATTATATGTCAGGTGAGAGTCTGGTATCCAGAACATATAAAGAACTAAAAAATGAACAAAAAGACAAATGAGCCAATTAAAAAAATGGGCAAAGGACTTGAAAGATATTTCTCTAAAAACAAATAAACAAATGGACCAAACTGCCCATGAAAAGATACTCAATGTCACCAGTTTCTAGGAAAACGAAAATAAAAACCACAATAAGATACCACTTCACACACGCTAGGATGGTTATAATTTTAAAAATAAAATAAAACAAAAAAGGAATATAACAAACATTGATAAGGAAGGGGAGAGAATGACATCTATTTACTTTTTCTTGGGAGTACAAAATGCCCCAGAAGCTGTGGAAAACATTGGCAATTCCTCAAAAAAGTTAAACATAGAAATACCATGTGACTTACAATGTAATTCCACTCCTAGGGAAATACCCCAAGAAGTTGAAATGAGTATTCACAAAAAGACTCGTACACAGATGTTCATAACAGCGCTACTCACAATAGCCAAAAGGTGAAAACAACCCAAACATCCAGCAAGAGATGGGTGGATAAAAAAGTGTAGTACATTAAATATTATTTGATATATAAACAGGCATCAAAAGTACTGAGACATGCTACAAGGTGGATGGACTTTAAAAACATGCTGGTAAGTGAGAGAAGCAAGATGCAAAGGTTCACATATTAAATAATTTTATTCATATGAGACACACAGGGTGGGTAAACACACAGAGAGCTTCGGACTGCAGTGATGTTCAGCAATGAGGTGTGTGGCATTTTTTCTAGGATGAGTTCACAAACCTAATTGTCAGACCTTGGGTGTTTTCTGACTATCTTAGTGCTCTAAGGAAGGATTCCTCAACTGGACAGACCACTTTGATTTCTACTGCTACATTAATTTTAGTCTACTTAAACCAGTTGTTCTCAACCTTCCTAATGCCGTGACCCTTTAATACAGTTCTTCATGTTGTGGTGACCCCCAACCATAAAATTTTTGTTGCTACTTCATAACTGTAATTTTGTGCTATTATGAATCGTAATGTAAATATCTGATGTGCAGGATGTATTTTCATTGTTACAAAGGGGTCGCCACCCACAGGTTGGGAACCGCTGACTTAAACTATTACCATGTTTTCCTAGTAGCTGCAGACAATATAAAAAATACAGATAAGCAAAAGTTGTGGCTGTGTGTGTGCCCCACCACCTTCTCTCTGTGTCCTCTCAGCCACAGGGGATGATGCTGGCTTTGAACAATTCCAAATCTCAGGTTGCCTTTGACAACTTTCTCCCATTGTTTCTTTCCACTCTCCTAACACCTGTTGTGAGTTCTTTTCCCTTGGCTGGACCTACCTGATGTATAAAGTAACTTCTCCGCAGCAGTTTGCCTGTCACCCGAAGCCTTTTAGATGGACATCACCGCCCACTACCGTTGAATGTTCTCATTCCCTGCATCAAAACAAAGTGTAGTTTCTCTTTCTATAGTTTTTACTCCTTTACTATTGAACTTTCTATAATCACTATCTTAGAATATCTGAAGGGCTAACATATTCTATTTTCCCGTTTTATTTTTTTTCTTCTCTTACGGGATTGTGTTTGCCACAAACTCAGCATTGACCGGAAAGAAACTTTACTTTCTATTTTGGTCGTGGAGAGAAAGAAGGGCTAAAAATTTTCTCCTAAAAATTATCAGAGAATGAAATCCAGAATTTGCTTGGCCATTAAACTCTGAACTATTAACTACATTTTTCTCATTGCGTGCTGCACTCATTTACTTTTTTTGTACTATTCATCTATTTTTGTTCTCAAGCAACTACCAGCTATTGATCCCCAGTTTTGTACCTGACCATGTGCTGACCACGGGGAAGAGAGGGAAGCAGCAGCCTCTGTGCTCCCGAGAATGGGCACTTCCCACGCTGTTTGTCAGGCAGATAATTATACCTGCCTATGTTCATTGTTACGTAAAAAGTCTTCCTGTGTGTTTGCAGGGAGAAGACTTTAGCTCTTTCATCCTTTCTGATTGGGAAACTGACAGTGAGAATTAAAAACAGGTTGTCAGAGAAAATAATTTTCATCTAAACGTTGTGGGTGGAAGGAAAGACTGACCCACTTGGTTCACCGGCCACCTTCTCCCTACAGCATTTTGGGCTGGAAAGCTCTGTACCATCTAAGGTAGATCATCTTGCTGCCCTGAATCTTGAATCTCGCAAATTCCTTAGCGATGTGGAGATTCCACCCAATCCAGCCACAGATTATAAGCTTTATTTTTTTAACAGCTTTATTGAGATGTCATTCACATAGTATATAATTCACACACTTATGGGGTCTTTTTAATGATTCTGAAATACATTCACAGATATACATAAGTATCATCAGCCAATTTGAGAATATTTTCATTATGTCAAAAAGAAACCCCATGCCCTTTAGCTTTGGGCCTCCATTTTCCCATCTCTACCAGCCCCACTAATCTACTTTTTGTCTCTAGAGATTTGCCTATCCTGGCCATAAACAGAATCGTATAAGATGTGGCCTTTTATTTTTGGTTGGTTTCAGTTAGCATAAGCTTTTCCAGGTTAGCCCATGTTGCAGCATGTGTATATAGTACTCTGTTCCTTTGTATTGACTGAATAAAGCTACTTTTTACTCATTGATGGACTCTTGGTGGTCTCCCCTTTTCAGATAGTCTGCTAAATGCTACTGTAAACCCTTGCTTACACATTCTTGTATAGCCCTGTTTCATTTCTTTTGCATATATACCTGCTAGTGGAATCCCTGGATCCTACAGCGATTGTATGTTAACTGTTTGGAGAACTGACAGACTGTTTGCAAAGTGACCAAACCATTTTACACGCCCTCCAGCAGCGTGTGAAGGTCCTGATTTCTCCACATCCTCACCAACACTTGCTATTATCGTTCCTGACTCTAGCAATCCTACTGCCTGTGAAGTGGTATCTCACTGTAGTTTGGATTTCTACTGATACTGAGTGTCTTTTCATGTACTTACTGGCCCTTTGCATATCTTCTCTGAAGACCTGTCTATTCTTATCCTTCATGTGATTTTCCATTTATCTTTTCATTTCAAAAGGTTAAGGGGGTACACACTTTTTGTTGCATAAATAGCTTTTGTGTGTCTTTTTATTAATGGGTCACAAGAGTTCTTTATATAATATATTCTAGATATGTCACTTATCAGAATGAAGATTTGCAAGTATTTGCAAGTATTTCTCCCATTCTGTAAATTGCTCTTTCACTTTCTCGATAGTGCTCTTTGAGGTACAAAACATTTTGATTCTGACGAAGGTCACGTGTTTTTCTCTTCAGTGATGTTCTTCTTACTTGCCTCCTTGTACATTTCCATTGTCTGTGGTGTCAATATTGTAGTCCACATTTCTACCACTTCTTCCTTAAACTACTGACTCAATAAGCACCCTAGCTTCTCTTGCCTATGTCTCCTATCTGTACCACACAAAGTCATTTTCCTAACCCATAGCTGTTTATAGTGACTCTTAGCTGAAAAATCATAAAGTTTCTCCTCTGGAGACTGGCTAAATCCCAAACTCCTTTGTTCATTGTTCAGTACACAGGCTGTCTTTTAATCTCATCTCCTGGTTCTCTCATTCTCTCCAGTATTTAATTTTTGGCCCATTTGCACACTTCATTTGCCAAATATTTATCTTTAACCTCTTTTCCATAAATAAAAAATTGTTAAAGAAAATTTGATATCCCAACTCTACATAGAAAATTATCCTCATTTGCCAAGCATCTTCATTCTATTGGTCCAAATTACCAGTGCTCTCTTTGGACAAAGTTCTAAAGTTCTAAAGTTCATTCATTAATTCGTTCAAATAAATATTAGGGCACTAGCATGTGCCAAGCCTAATAACAGAGACATTATGGAGGCCTAGAAATTATCCATGAAATGTTCTAGGAGGTTATTTTTTAGAACAAAGTTCTAAAGTTCAATAAGTCCTAAAGTTCTTTTTTTTCTTTTATTTATTTATTTTTTTTATTAAATCATAGCTGCCTACATTAGTGTAATCAAGGGGTACAATGTGCTGGTTTCATATACAATCTGAAATGTTTTCATCAAACTATTTAGCATACCCTTCATGGCATTTTCTTAGTTATTGTATGAAGACATTTGTATTCTGCATTTAGTAAGTTTTGCCTGTACCTTTTAAGATGCACCATAGGTGTGGCCCCACCAATTACCCTCCTTCCACCCCAACCACCCCCGCCCCCCCCGTCCCCAATTCTTGTTGTATGTTTTGGTTATTGGGCACTGGTTTTGTGGGGGTGGGGGGTGTTTGGGGTGGTGGGTGGGTAATTGGTGGGGCCACACCTACGGTGCATCTTAGAAGGGTACAGGCAAACCTTACTAAATGCAGAATACAAATGTCTTCATATAATAACTGAGAAAATGCCAGGAAGGCTATGTTAATCCGTTTGATGAAAATAGTTCAGATTGTATATGAAACCAGCACATTGTACCCCTTGATTGCACTATTATACACAGCTATTATTTAATAATAAAGACAATAAAAAAATTAAAAAATTAAAAATAAAGACCATATGATTCTCTCAATTGATGCAGAAAAAGCTTTTGACAATATCCAGCATCCCTTCATGATTATAACACTTTAAAAAATTGGTATAGAAGGGACATTTCTTAAACTGATAGAGGCCATCTACAGCAAACCCACAGCCAATATCGTACTGAATGGAGTTAAATTGAAACCATTTCCACTGAGATCAGGAACCAGCCCATTGTCTCCATTGCTCTTCAACATCTTAATGAAAGATTTAGCCATTGCAATCAGGGAAGAAAAGGTGATGAAGGGTATCCACATAGGGTCAGAAGAGATCAAACTTTCACTCTTCGCAGATGATATGATTGTATATCTGGAAAACACCAGGGATTCTACTACAAAACTTGTAGAAGTGATCAAGGAATACAGCAATGTCTCAGGCTACAAAATCTACACCCATAAATCTGTAGCCGTTGAATATACCAACAATAGCCAAGCCAGAAAAACAGTCAAGGACTCTATTCTGTTCACAGTAATGCCAAAGAAGATGAAATATTTGGGAGTTTACCTAACAAAGGATGTGAAAGATCTCTGTAAAGAGAACTATGAAACTTTAAGAAAAGAAATAGCTGAAAATGTTAAAAAATGGAAAAACATACCATGCTCATGGCTGGGAAGAATCAACATTGTTAAAATGTCCAAACTACCCAACGCAATATATAATTTTAATGCAATTCCTATCAAAGCTCCATTGTCATATTTTAAAGATCTTGAAAAAATAATACTTCGTTTTATATGGAATCAGAAAAAAACCTCGAATAGCCAAGACATTACTCAGAAATAAAAACAAAGCAGGAGGAAACACTCTACCACACCTGGGACTGTACTATAAATCGATAGTGATCAAAACAGCATGGTACTGGCACAAAAACAGAGAGGTAGATGTTTGGAACAGAATAGAGAACCAAGAAATGAATCCAGCTGCTTACCATTACTTGATCTTTGACAAGCCAATTAAAAACATTCAGTGGGGAAAAGACTCCCTATTTAACAAATGGTGCTGGGTGAACTGGTTGGCGACCTGTAGAAGACTGAAACTGGACCCACACCTCTCACCATTAACTAAGGTAGACTCTCACTGGATTAAAGATTTAAACTTAAGACATGAAACTATCAA
>CAUYRH010050097.1:0-12192 GCA_963574655.1 Perodicticus potto
GCTGCAACCAAAAAATGGCGGGGCATTGTGGTGGGCACCTGTAGTCCCAGCTACTTGGGAGGCGGAGGCAGGAGACTCACTTGAGCCCAGGAATTGGAGGTTGCTGTGAGCTGTGATGCCACAGCACTCTATCCAGGGTGACAGCTTGAGGCTCTGCCTCAAAAAAAAAAAAAAAAGAAAAAATTGGATGGAGAGACAGCCTGCTGGCACACTTCCCTGAGATGGTCCCTCTTTCCTCTGGGAAGTGCCATAGGATCTTAAGGTCTTCTGAAAGGCACCAAGGGGGTGAGGTTGGGGGGGGATCAGCTACCCTCGCCCTCACCACAGGCCTCAGCCCAACCTGCACAGGCAGGAAGCCACACCCTTCCAGAAGGCCCTACAGGAGGTTCCTGGGCTGGAGATGCAAACAGCTGCTGATGGAGCTCTGGACTCCAGCCGAGGGCCAGCCAAGGGCCTTCACTCCACCTGCCTCAGCACTGAATCATCTCAAGCTTGAGAAACTCAGGATCAGAATGAGACCTGAGTAACTCCAAGAGAAGCCTGCTGCAGTTACTTTTTAAAGAGACATGCATCAGACCCAAGCGGACAGCTCCACTTGTACCTGCCAAGTATTTGGTGCCATCTAAGCACAAGGAATGGGGAGGTGGCAGATAGGCCCCCACCTGACCCCACCCCCATGTGGTGGCAGGCCCATTTTAGAGCCAGGCTCATTGTGTGGACTCATGTGTGACTCCTGCCATTCTAGCAGGAGGCTGCTTTGCAAGGACTGGCCCAGTGAGGACCCTGAAGGGGTCTTCCGCAGATTTCACTAGGGAAAAGAGCAAGCAGAGGGCGGTGCCTGTGGCTCAGCAAATAGGGCGCTGGCCCCATATACCGAAGGTGGTGGGTTCAAACCCGGCCTCGCCGAACTGCAAAACAGAAAAATAGTCGGGTGCTGTGGCGGGAGCCTATAGTCCCAGCTACTCGGGAGGCTGAGGCAAGAGGATCGCCTAAGCCCAGGAGCTGGAAGTTGCCGTGAGCTGTGTGACTCCACGGCACTCTACCGAGGGCGATAAAATGAGACTCTGTCTCTACAAAAAAAAAAAAAAAAAAAAAGCAAGCAGAGCCAGTAGCTTCTCCAGCACCCACATTAACCAAGGCCAAGGGCAGTCTTCCTTAAGAAGAGTCAGAGAGTTGGGGGGATGGGGGAAATAATGTAATGAAGAATAATAAAATACATGTATTTAAAAATAAAAATAAAAATAAAGAAAGAAAGAAACAAAAGAAAGGAAGGACGGAAGGACGGAACGAAGGAAGAGGCAGGGGTCTCCAATTCAAAATGCCTCCCTGATCACATTTTCTCAAGAATTTGAGCTTTTCCACTGCTGTTAATATATAAAAACCATAGGCCAGAGGTCTGGTAGACAACTGGGAACGGACTGAAAAGGGGCACACTAGTTGTATGTGATGACCCCAAGTTATAAGAGAAGAGGGCAGGAGTGTGAGAGTCTGCGTTAGCCTTCAGGTTGGGGAGGGCTCCCCAGGATTGGGAGCCAGGCGAACTGTGGAGAGTTCTGGCAAAAGAGCATCCTGAAATACTTCCCCACCCACCTCAAATAACAAAGAGAAAGCAACCATCTACTATTTCCCAGAATATGAGTAGATCAGAGGAGTCATTTGCTTAAAGGGTTGCTCTCTCTAGTGATAATGTGACATCATGGGGGATCCTAAGAGTTCTAATCACAAAGGGCAAGTCCTTTGTAGACCCTTCCTCCTTCCTTACACACAGTAGGCATTCATTATGAAATCTGAAATCTAAAGAAATGCATTTTAGGCTCGGTGCCCATAGCACAGTGGTTATGGCACCAGCCACATGCACTGAGGTTGGTGGATTCGAACCCAGCCCGGGCCAGCTAAACAACAACGACAGCTGCAACCAAAAAATAGTTGTGCATTGTGGCGGGTGCCTGTAGTTACAGCTACTTGGGAGGCTGAGGCAAGAAAATCGCTTGAGCCCATGAGTTTGAGGTTGCTGTGAGCTATAACAGCACAGCACTCTACTGAGGGCAACACAGTGAGACTCTGTCTCAAATAAATAAATAAATAAATAATAAAGAAATGCATTTTAAAAGTGAGACCTATAAGATTGGCCAGGTACCCCCCCTTATTTTTATAGTTAAGTAAAATAAGAAAGATCTAAATTTTTGACCATTTAAGGACAAATGGGTACATATAAAAGGGTATTTGGTAAAAACTAACACTCCCAACTCCCGCCACCTGGGCCCTGACAACCACTATTACTAGAGAGTCTCAGTATCATTCCAGAAACATTGCAGGCACAGAGAAGCAGAGGTAACAGAACATGTTTTACACTTCTGAAACATGTTTTACATTAATTTGTATCCAGCTTTTCCCTACTGACAACATATCCTGGATAGCATCCCCAATCAGAACATATAGATTGGCCTCATTTTTGAAAGGCTACAAGGACTTCCACTGCACAGCTGTACTATGATTTATTTGACCTTTTTAATGAGCAGTTAGCTTGGTTGCTATCACTTTCTATGACAATGCTATGATGAATATTCTCAGACACTTCCTTTTGCATGAGTTTACCTGTGGGATAAATTCCTAGAATGCAATCAGAAGAAATAGGGCTTGACAGATATTGCCGGACTACCTTCTAAAAGGAGAGCTGTGCGATGCACACCCCATCAATAAGGTATGAGTATGCCTAAAGGAGGAGGGGCAGCTTGGGGAATTTACTGAATTTCTCAGTTCCCTAGATATCTCTGTGCATAACTGGTGGGCACATAAACTGGTAGAGATGTCGCTATAGCACCGTATGGCACTTTCTAGCAAAATCAAACCTTCCCTTGACCAGAGTCAGAGCTGGACACCGGGTCACCAGTGAGTAATTCAGTCACCCCTAGACAATGGGAAACCAGGTTTTTGAACTAAAACCACAGTCAGTCTGCACAGCTTCCAGCCAGACCAGGCCCCTGGGAGAGGTTACTCAGCTCCACATCACCAAACGCATCAATGGATGGGCCTGTCACCACTTGTCCCCTTACCACTTGAAAATCATAGTGCACAAACACAGTACATGCCACCTTTTTAAAGGTAGAAAGAACACAGAGCTAGGAGCCAGGAAAATAATGTACCCACCACATGCACCCCCAGATTCTTCACCTGACAATACAGATTTAAGACTGATTTTACATACATATATATTTTTTTAATGTATATAGTCACTATATATTAGACTCTTTACACAACTATTTTTATTTTATTTTATTTTTTTTTTTTTTGAGACAGAGCCTCAAGCTGTCACCCTGGATAGAGTGCCATGACATCACAGCTCAGGGCAACCTCCAATTCCTGGGCTCAAGCGAGTCTCTTGCCTCCATCTCCCAAGTAGCTGGGACTACAGGTGCCCGCCACGCCTGGCCATTTTTTGGTTGCAGCCACCATTGTTGTTTGGTGGCCCGGGTTGAATTCGAACCCGCCAGCTCAGGTGTACGTGGCTGGCGCCTTAGCCCGTTGAGCCACAGGCACTGAGCCTACACAACTATTTTTTTTAGTTCTCAAATCTAAACTGCAGGGTAGGTATCATGCTTCCACATTACAGATGAGGAAACAGGCTCAGGGAGGTTATACAACTTGCCTAAGGTCACTATGCCTAGTAACAGCAGTGTCAGGATTTAAACTCTGCCTCTCTCCAAAGCTCATGTTCCTTCCATGACCCCACTCTTCCCTGCTCTAAGGATGGGGTTCTGTAAGTTACAAGAGCACTGCCACCCAGAGAGCAGCCAGGACTCCATTCTGTTGACACCAGAGGATTCATGCTCAGGGGCTCAGCGCACCAAGGGTTAAGGCTGAGAGGCAGCGACTCTCTGGGGCTGCACAAAGGGAAAATGCACTTCCTGCCCCAGTGGGCAGAGATGCGGCTTTATGCTCAGTAAATTAGGACGTTTGTTTAATTAAGACGACACACAGATTTTGTTATTCTAAATATTTTTGGAACATGACGCTTGGGAGGAAGCTGTCAAGGCATGGATTTTTTTTTTTCTTCTTTGCTTTGGGTTTCTCTTTCTCTCCCTCCAAGAGAAGGGTAGGGCCAGGCTTAGAGGAAAACAACAGCCCACCCCTCCTCTCCTTTTGAAATAAAGATGTCAAGCTGGTAAGGGCTGTCTTAAGTACTTTATTGAAGGATTAGCTGGAAGAGGAAGTGAAGAAAGCACAGCCTGCCTGGTTTCTAGCAATACCCTACCAGGCTCCACAACAATGCCGCATTTTTTGAGTGTGCTTTCCTTCTTTAAAGAGCTAACAAATCCTTGTTTTGTTTTTTCTGGAGCAAGAATAGGCGAAAGGCAGGCAGTGATTACCATGCATGCTTCATCTACAATAGAGAAGTTCTCCTATCTCCAGCCTCTTAGGTTAAAAAGTTTAAAAATGAAAGCAAGCAAGCCAGGGCCCCAACCTTCTCTCCTCTCCTCAGGGGCCCTTCAGACAAACAGCCCCACAAAATGCCCTTCTCCCACAGGCTAGAGAATGCCCCAAATCAGGGTGCCCTGCTCTACCAGCACCCGAATCTACCCACCTGTGCTGCCAGGACTTGCTGAGTGTGTGAAAAGTGAAGCTCTTTGGTGTCACTCCACCGTCATCTAGGGGCACACTGGCTCTCCAATTACACTGAGCAAATAATTACCCCCCAATTATCCACTAAATGACTCCTCACTTTCTAAGGCCTCATGCTTGCCTCAGTCTGCCAAACCTGCCACATGCTCCTTCCTTCTTGGAGGCAGCTTCTCCCCTTGCCCCAAACACAAGTGGCTCCTATCGGCCTTGAAATTCCTCAGGTCCTTTGTTTATGGCATGCTTGGGACACACATCACAGGCTGCCTTTGTATTTCAGTCATTCTACCACTATTTCCCCTTGAGGACTGAAAACTCCCCAAGGGCAGAGGCTGGGGCTCCTTTCTCCCAATCCCCATGACTCACAGTGCCTTTCTGGGGTCCCTGTCATCTCCACCTCACAGTTAGAGTCATCTACAGATTTGTCTCAGCTCTCCCCTAAGTGCAATGGGCAGGGGTCAGGTCTTACTCAACCTCACACCCCCCCACCACCACCTGGCAGAGTCCCTGGTACAGAGAGGCGGGTTAAATATTTGCTCAATTACACATCTGTGCACCCTCCCCCATCCATAGCAGCCTTGTCTACGAATTGACTGATATTAATTGAGTGATTGTCTAAACAGGGCTTAAAGCAGCCTCCCTCCTTACAAAAAGGAAATACTAAACCCTCAGGTGAGGTTATCAGGCCCGACCCAGACAGGGCCTCAGAAATGGCCACAGTGTTGCACAGTATGGAGAAGGAGCTAAGGTTCTCTTCCCCTTCAGCAGTTACTCAACAGTTACTTTGAAATCCTGTTAAACCCAGAAAAGGGCTCAGTGAACCGAGAAGTGGTTGGGCCTCTCAATTGCCCAGTCAAGAGAGCTGCCTGTTTCCAAGACCTGGGACTTCCCAGAGCCTTCTCCCTACACCGGCTGGGTGGAGCCTTGGCAGCAGCCCTGGCACTCACCCTGCCCCCCACCACCCCCACTTCAGGAGAGCCCGCGAGCTAGTGCTGGAGGGTACTCCTCTCAGTTTAAAACAGCAGGACTTCCTTGGAGGGATGGGAGTGCTGTGGTCCTGTCCTGGGCGTGGCCCCAGGACAGCATGGGGGTGAATACCCCTGGAACAGGGAAGTGGGGAGAAGAGGTGCAGAAAACCCAGATCAAACCCTGGCTCAAAGAGTTAAGATGCAATAGCCAGGGTCTGGTCCTAGCGGCGCGGACGCTCCCCGCCCCAGGCGCCCTGCCCGGGCTCTGCAGCCCCCGGCGTGGTGGAATCAGGTGCACGCCTGGGCAGCCCTGCCGGACGGCTGTCGGCTTTCCGGGATTTCCTCTCCAGCAAAGAGTGAGGGGCTGGGCTGAGGGTGGAGGGCGGTCTTCTGCCTCACCGACCGGTCCCCACCTGGTCCCTCTTCCCCATGCACCCACCCGCACCTCTCCCGGCTCCTCCGCGGCCCGACGGCCGGCAACCGGGCAAACGAGGAAGTGGGCAGCGAGGGCGGAAACCCAGCCCGGCGCAAAGTCTGAGGCAGGGCTGTCCGATTCTGACTCAGGAGAACGCCCTGACAGCTGCCAAACGGTCCCCGCCTGCCCGTTACCTCCGTGCCCAAAATGCCTGGTATTCTGCAACGGAGCCGCTGCCCCCAGCACCCCACTTCACCCGCACCCGTTCGGCTGGGCCCATGGGACCGCGGCTCCCCGGAAGGGGTTAAAAAGTTTGCCCAACTCGCGCCCGGGCGCGGCGAGGGCGGGGCGCGTGCCCCCGGCGCAGGGGGAGGTCGGCTCCCGGGTGCCCCATACCGGGAAGGCACGGGGCGGGGGTTGGGGACTGGACGGCGTGTCTCGCTCCCCGAGGGCTTGTTCCCAGCGCTCCCCCCCACCCCGAGAGCCCGCGCAGGGCTCCGGGACCCTCGGGGAAGGATGCCGTGCCCGGGTCCCGGCCGCCCGAGCTCGCGCCCGCCTGCGCAGATCGCGGGCCGCGACGAGGCCGAGAACCACACGTCGGCCCGCTCGCCCCAGACGCCGCGCGTCTCGTCGCCGCCCTAGCCGGCCCGGCCGGGGCGGAACTCGCTGGTGGGGCTTGCTCACCTGAACCTGGATCTGCCCAGAGGAACAGGCGCTGCTTCTCCCGAAAGGACTTTCTCGAGCGCTCCGGTTGCGGCGGTGTGGGGCGAGCACGCGAGGCGGGAGCTGCAGCAGGTCAGCCTCGCTCAGCCTTCCGTGCCCTGCCCAGGAACCGCGGTGATCTGCGCGCCTCACCGCACCCAGTTCGGCTCCTCACCGCCTTCCCGCCCCGCCCTCGCAGCCGCGGGCCCATTCCAAGCCCGGCGCCGGCTCCGGGGCGGAGCCTGGAGGGATGACCCGCCCCTCTCCACAACTCACCCACTCCAGCCCGCACTTGGTCTTGATGGACAGACATCTTCTCCTGTAGGAAAGGCGCGGGCGGAGCCTCTGATGGCAGAGGGGTGGGCCAGCCGTCCCCATCACCACCCGCTTCACCTTCCCCCGCGCTTCTTCGGCGGGAGCCCCGCCTCCCAGGGCGGGTCCAACGGACAGCCAGGTTTTAGGACAAAGATTGACACAGGGTGAGTTCAATCAGGAAGCCGCAGCTCAGGGTGCGGAGAGCTTCGGAAGGGGTTTTGGTACATTGCTTGGTCCCTGGCGAGACCAGGCGGGAGCAGACGGGGAAGGACCCGGGCTTTGACTCCCCGCCCCGTGAGCTGTGTTTTCTGTATCGCCTGTCATCCTACCAGAAGCAAAGCTATTAAGTACCATATAAGGGAAAAGTGCTATTTTACATAATGGTGAGGGCGGGCGTGGATTCGGCCCTGGATTCTGTTCTGGGCGTTCTGAGTTCGATTCTTGACCCTCGGAGTCATCATGCGGCTGTCGTTCAGCCTCCCAGCCTTCGCTCTGGCGGTTCCCTGTGCCTGGAATGCCCTTCCAAGCCTCTCATTACCTTCACGTCTTTAACTCGCATACATCCTTTCAGATACTTGTTACAAATTGCACTCTTTTATTTTCCGGATACTGTCCACTACAGGAGGATAATTTTTTTTTATTTATTTTAAAAAATATTTTACATGTATCTTTTAATCAACCTGGAATTTATCTTGTTGTTGGAGAGAGGAAGAAATATAACAATTTTTGTAATAGCCACGTGTCTAAACACTATTTCTCCGCTGCACTTTCAGCACCCTTTGAACTCATATACATATACTTCAATCTGTTTCTCAGTTGTATCCATTGATCTTTCTGTGGGTACCTCTGCCCATTTCACAGGCTTTAATAAAGGCAGCTTTGTAATACATTTTATATCGATGAGGGGAAATTTCTTCCTAATTATTCTTTCCTGTTGAAATGTCCCTGCTATTGTGACTAAACTTTTTCCAAGTGAACTTGGTGGGGGGGGCGGGCGGGGGAGAAAACTAGGAAAAAGATTTTGCAACTCTGTAACCAAGAATTACTAACAACAGTATATAAAGATAACTTACTAGTTTCTTTTTTTTCTTTTTTTTTTTTTTGAGACAGAGCCTCAAGCTGTCACCCTGGGTAGAGTGCTATGGCATCACCGCTCACAGCAACCTCCAATTCCTGGGCTCAAGCGAGTCTCCTGCCTCCGCCTCCCAAGTAGCTGGGACTACAGGCGCCCGCCACAACGCCTGGCCATTTTTTGGTTGCAGCCGTCATTGTTGCTTGGCGGGCCCAGGCTGGATTCGAACCCACCAGCTCAAGTGTGCGTGGCTGGTGCCTTAGCCTGTTGAGCCACAGACGCCGAGCCAGCTTACTAGTTTCTAAGATAAACCCCAAATACTCCAAAATAAAAATGAGCAAAAACAGGAACAGGTGATTTATTTTGTTATTTTTATTTATTTATTTATTTATTGAGACAGGACTCTCAAGCTGTCACCCTGGGTAGAGTGCTGTGGCATCACAGCTCACAGGAACCTCAAATTCGTGGGTTTAAGTGATTCTCATGTCTCAGCCTCCCAGTTAGCTGGGATTACAGGCACTTGCCACAACACCCGGCTATTTTGTTGTTGTTGTTGCAGTTGTCATTGTTATTTTTAGCAGGCCCAGGCCAGGTTCGAACCCACCAGCCTCAGTGTATGTGGCTTGGCCCTACCCACTGAGCTACAGGCGACGTCAGAAACAGGTGATTTAAAAGGAAGAAATATAAACAGTCAATAATTATGAAAAGTAAGTCATAATAAATGCAAACAAAACATGGGATGCCATTTTTTACCTATCAAATTTTAAAATAAAAATAAGAAAGAATAAAAACTCCAAATATTGGACACGTTTTTAGATACAAGTAGGAAAGTGAATTGATTGATTCTATCTGAGAATTTATCCTAAAAAAATAATTGGGGCTGCTGGTCGAGCGTTGTGGCGGGCGCCTGTAGTCCCAGCTACTAGGGAGGTGGAGGCAGGAGACTCGCTTGAGCCCAGGAATTGGAGATTGCTGTGAGCTGTGATGCCACAGCACTCCATCCAGGGTGACAGCTTGAGGCTCTGTCTCAAAAATAATAACAATAATAATAATAATAATAATTGGTGCTGCGCACAGTGGCTCATACCTGTAATCCTAGCACTCTGGGAGGCAAAGGCAGGAGGATCACTTGAAGCTAGGAGTTTGACAGCAGCCTGAACAAGAGTGAAACTCCACCTCTACAAAAAATAGAAAAATTATCCCAGCATGGGCAGTGCCTGTGGCTCAGTGAGCAGGGCACCGGCCCCATATACCGAGGATGGCAGGTTCAAACCTAGCCCCAGCCAAACCAACAAAAAACTAGCCCGGCGTTGTGGCAGGCACTTGTGGTCCCGGCTACTCAGGAGGCTGAGGCAAGAGAATCGCCTATGCCTAGGAACTGGAGGTTGCCGTGAGCTGTGTGATGCCACAACACTCTACCGAGGGCGATAAAGTGAGACTCTGTCTCTACAAAAAAAAAAAAAAAATTACCCCAGCATAGTAGCTTGCACGTGTAGCCCCAGCTACTCAAGAGGCTGAGGCAAGAAAATACTTGAGCCCAAGAGTTTAAGGTTGCTGTGAGCTATGATGCCACAGCACTCTACTCAGGGCAACAGAGTGAGACTCCGTCAATAAATAAATAAATAAAATAATAAAATAATTGGAAAAGCACACAAGTGTTCTTCTTTGCAGCATTGTTTATATTCATTATATATTACAAATATAATATTTGTATGATATGAGATTGAATAAATTTTGATAATAGCCATATGTTGAAATATACCCAGAAAGTCATTAAAAGTTTTTATGTAGGCCAGGCATGGTGGCTCATGCCTATAATCCTATCACTCTGGGAGGCCAAGGTGGGTGGATTGCCTGAGCTCAGGAGTTCCAGACCAGCCTGAGCAAGAGTGAGACCTAGTCTCTAAAAAATAACTTGGCATTGTTGTGAGTGCCTGTAATCACAGCTACTTGGAAGGCTGAGGCAAGAGGTCAAGAGGTTCACTTGAGCCCAACAGTTTGAGGTTGCTATGAACTATGACACCATGGCACTCTATGAAGGGTGACAAAGTGAGACTCTGTCTCCAAAAAAAAAAAATTATGTATGTTTGTATTAACAGTGACAACTACAACCAAAAAATAGCCAGGCGTTGTGGCGGGTGCCTGTCGTACCAGCTACTTGGGAGGCTGAGGCAAGAGAATCACTCAAGCCCAAGAGTGAGGTTGCTGTGAGCTGTGATGCCAATGCACTCTACCAAGGACAACATAGTGAGCCTCTGTCTCAAAACAAATAAATAAACAAATAAATAAATAAATAAATAATGTGGTCAATAGCCGTGCATTGTGGCAGGTGCCTGTTCCAGCTCCTCTGGAGGATGAGGCAAAAGCATCATTTGAACACAGGAATTTGAGGTTGCTGTGAGGCTAATGTCAGGACACTCTAGCCTGGGAAACAAAGTGAGACTCTGTCTCAAAAAAAAAGTAATTGGACAGCGCCTGTGGCTCATCCAGTAGGGCGCCGGCCCCATATACCAAAGGTGGCAGGTTCAAACCCGGCTTTGGCTGAACTGCATAACAAAAAAACAGCCGGGTGTTGTGGCAGGCACCTGTAGTCCCAGCTACTCAGGAGGCTGAGGCAAGAGAATCAACCTAAGCCCAGGAGTTGGAGGTTGCTGTGACCTGTGTGATGCCACGGCACTCTACCGAGGGTGATAAAGTGAGACTCTGCCTCTACAAAAAAAAAAAAAAAAAAAAAAAAAAAAGTAGTCAAAGACACATAACAAATTTACCATCTTACCCATTTTTAACTATACAGTTCAGTGGCATTAACCAGAATCTGATAGATCGTGCAACCATCAACTATCATTATTCATCTGGAAAACTCTTCCTCTTTCAAGACTTGCATTGCATATGCATTCGGTAAACAACTCCCCACCAGCAATTGGCAACCACCACTCAACTTTCTGTTGCTATGATTTTAACTAACCACTCTAGGCACCTCATATGAGTTCAATCACATAACATTTGTCTTTTTGTGAATGGCTTATTTCAAATAACATAATGTCTTCATGGTTCAACCATGTTGTAGCATACATCAGAACTTCCTCCTTTCTAAGGCTGAATAATGTTTCATCGTGTGGATATACCACTTTTTTTTTTTTTTGAGACAGAGTGTCACTTTATCGCCCTCGGTAGAGTGCTGTGGCGTCACAGCTCACAGCAACCTCCAACTCCTCGGCTTAAGCGATTCTCTTGCTTCAGCCTCCCAGGTAGCTGGGACCACAGGTGCCTGCTACAATGCCTGGCTATTTTTTTGTTGCAGTTCAGCCAGGGCTGGGTTTGAATCCACCACCCTCGGTATATGGGCACCTTACTGACTGAGCCACAGGTGCTGCCCGGATATACCACATTTTGCATTTCCATTCCTGCATCAATAGACACTTGTGTTGCTATGAGAATGGCTAGACAAATATCTGTCTGATTCTCTGCTTGCGACCCTTTTGTGTATATACCCAGGAGTGGAATTTCTGTATCATATGGTAATTCTCATACTTTTAATTTTTTGAGGAGCAGCCACAATGTTTTCCACATCAGTTGTGCAGTTTTTCCTTCCCGCCAACAGTGCACCAGGGTTCCAGTTGGAGAAACTGGACATGGAGAATGTCTTCACCAACCCTTGTTATTTTCTGCCCATTTTAATAGTGACCATTCTAATGAGTGTGAGGTGGTATCTCATGGTTTCTTTTCCTTTTTTTTTACAGACAGAGTGTCACTCTATGGCCCTCGTTAGAGTGCCGTGGTGTGACACAGCTCGCAGCAACCTCCAGCTCTTGGGCTTAAGCGATTCTCTTGCCTCAGCCTCCTGAGTAGCTGGGACTACAGGCGCCCGCCACAACGCCCAGCTATTTTTTTTGTTTGTATTGCAGTTCAGCCAGGGCCAGGTTTGAACTTACCACCCTTGGTATATGGCCCTACTCACTGAGCCACAGGTGCCACCCTTTTTTTCTTTTTTGAGACAGAGCCTCAAGCTGTTGCCCTGGGTAGAGTGCTCTGGCATCACAGCTCACAGCAACTTCCAACTCCTGGGCTCTAGCGATTCTCCTGTCTTCACCTCCCAAGTAGCT
>CAUYRH010050098.1:0-35172 GCA_963574655.1 Perodicticus potto
AGGGTGGGGGGAGAGAGGATAAAGGGTGAGATCACACTTGAGGTCCATCTTTGAAGGGTCAGGAGAAAACTACTAAATGCAGAACACAAATGTTCTCACACAGTAAATGAGAAAATCTCACGAATGTTATGTTGAATAGACGGATGAAATTATCTTAGATTGTATATGAAGCGCACACACTGTACTCCATGATTGAACTCATGTACACAGTTATGACTCAATAAAAATAAATAAATAAAAAAAGAAATGTAAAAAAATAAAATAAAAATAAAATAAAATATAGGAAAATAACATAAAGAAATAAATATATCTATTTAAACACAGAAATAAACCAAGGAAACCTGGAATGATTAAATTAATGTCCGATAGTAAACACCTGATAAAAAGAAATATTACCAGGTATAAAGAAAACCATTTCAAAATGATAAAAGGAAATATTCATCAAGAGATCATAAACATGTTATATATATAGAAACCAAATAACAAAGCTTCACGATACTTAAAGTAGAAATTTAAACAAGTGTAAAGAGAAGTAACAAAATCTGAGGTCATAGATTTTAACCTATTTCTTTGTATCTGTTAAGTACATAAAATCAAAACATTAATAAGTCTCTAAATTGCCTAAATATATAACCACAAAATTTACCTAATTGATTTTTATAGGTAAATCAACTCTCACATAGGGGGATGTACTTTATTTTGAGCTGCATGAGAAATATTTTATATAATTATAAAATCATATTTGGGGACATAACACAAATTTCAATGAAGTAAAAATATAAAAATTATGTACTAGATATTCTTTAATGATAATGAGATTAAAGTAGAAATTAATAAGAAAAATATTTTAAATAGCTCAATATTTAAGTAATCTAGGTGTCAATATGTCTTAGTAGAAGTAACTAATGACATTAGAAAATATTTTCATCTGACTCAAAAATAAAATACAACATACTAAAATTCTGGGCTACAGATAAAGCAGTACTTATAGGGAAAATATACGTTTAAATACATACATTAGAAGAAAAATTAAGCTCTCAAATCAATAAACTATATAAACACCTTAAAAACTAACATAGGCAAAACAATTAAACACTAAGAAATCAGAGGAAATAAAACTGTAGTAGTAAAGGTGAGGACAATAAAACAAGAAGACAAAAATAGTAGAGAAAATTGAAATAGAAAAAGCAAAACTAGTTTAATAAGAGGTATATAAAATTCATAAACATACAGCCATATGGATCATTTAAAAGAAAAGAGAAATTATCATTACCTAGTATGAAAGAGCGGACATCATTGTAGCTTCAACAGCATTAAAATGATGATAAAAGTATATAAAGGACAATTTTATTTATTTATTTATTTATTTATTTTTATTTTTTCTGTACATGTACATGTGTTTATTTGGTTTCCACTTCTTGCCTTCACAAAATTAAAGAGTCTTAAAATTTAATAACAAGAACAATATTGAAGATAAGGACTAGAAATAAAAATCTCGCAAGGAATGAACGAAGATAAATACATTTGAAAACGAAATCAGATGATTGCTGCAATGAAATATTGAGCAACAATAATAATAATAATGGAAAAAAGTGACATTCACATTTTCAGATAAACGTATGTATATCATAGAATGCTTTGACTGTGAGGTTCAGTATGGAGCCATCAGTTAACTTTTTTTCCAAAGTCTCAAAAAATAGACAATATTTATTTTTATAAGTAAAAATAGAAGATAATTTCAAAAAAACAGATCATGCTAAATCTTATAGACAATAGAAAGAGAAGAAATACGTCAAAACCATTCTACTTCATCCAGATATACCTGATATTAAAATTGGAAAAACATATTATAAAGGAAAATTACAAACATATTTCACTTATAAATGGGGATGCAATCTCCTAAATAACATATTAACAAGTTGAATTAAAAAATTATTGTTCAAATAATTTAAATCCAATTTATGTGTGAATTAGTCACTATTTTCTTTTTTTTTCTTTTTTATTTCCTTTCCTTCACCCCCTCCCTCCTTCTCTCTCTGTCTGCTCTCCCCTTCCTAAACCCCTCATCGTGTCATTAATTGTCATTTATTGTCCTCATATCAAAGTTGAACACATAGGATTCATGCTTCTCCATTCCTGCAATGCTTCACTAAGAATAATGTGTTCTACCTCCATTCAGATTAATACAAATGCTGCAAAATATCCATTTCTTTAATGGCTGCATAGTATTCCATGGTACAAATATACCACAGCTTACCAATCCTTTCCTGGGTTGAGGGGGGTTTAGGCTGTTTCCACATTTTAGCAATTGTTAATTGAGCTGTAATAAACAGTCTCGTAGAAGTGCTTTTGTAATAAAAGTTTTGTTTTTTTTTTCCTTCTGGATAGATTCCCAGTAATGGGATTGCTGGGTCAAACAAGAGGTCTAGGTTGGGTTCTTTGAGGTTTCTCCATTAAAGGACAATTTTAAATTTGAATGATTAAATAAAACTGAAAAGCTATTAAAAGTCACACACTGAAAATTTCATCTAAGAAGAAACAGATAATCATAACTTCCCCATATCAAAGAAATAAATGGACTTCATATGTTTTATATGTAATAATCTTCTCACATAGAAAACTACAGGCACAGATCACTTTAGTGGTATTTCTACCAAGAATTTATAAAATTTGCCATTCTGTTCAACAGACAGGAAGAGTGCTCTCACAAAAAACTGAATCTATGGGCACCTGACCGTGGGCTTCTTTCATTCCAGAACTGTGAGAAATAGATGCTTGTTATTCAGTGGTTGTTACTTTCCTAGCATGGCCCGAGCTGAGTGCAACCTGTATCTTACAGCATAACAAAAACTAACATGAAATTAATTATAGACTAAATGTAAGAACTAAAGTTATTTTTAAAAAAGGAACATAGAAAAAAGTTATAAATTTTGTTGGAGAAATATTTCTCAGGATGCAAAGAATATGAACCATGTATAGAAAAATGTATAGACTGAACAACAAAATATTTTAAATCCGTTTTGTCATTAAGAAAATGAAAATGAAGACACAGACAAGAATAATTGATAAAAATACGTAAGTGAAAAAGGATTTATATACAGGTTAGATAAATCTTACAACTCAAAAAATAATTTATAATATGCTAGAGACTGCTTTGCAGTCTGGGAATGTTTCAAGGTGAATGCATGTTCTATAGGTTGATATCAGCTATACAATAGTATTCATTTGCCAAATCCCATGAAAGTATGAACTTTAAATACCCTCAATAAAGCAGGGTATTTAAACAATATGTTTAGAAAAGTGTTTATACTGTAGGAAATGCTTAATAAATGGAGGGAGGAATGAATTTTTTTTGAGACAGAGCCTCAAGCTGTCCCCTAGGTAGAGTGCTGTGGCATCACAGCTCACAGCAACTTCCAACTCCTGGGCCCAAGTGAGTCTCCTGCCTCCGCCTCCCAAGTAGCTGGGACTACAGGCACCCGCCACAACACCTGGCTATTTTTTGGTTGCATCCATCATTGTTGTTTGGCGGCCTGGGCTGGATTCGAACCAGCCAGCTCAGGTTTGCGTGGCTGGTGCCTTAGCCACTTGAGCCACAGGCGCCAAGCCTGGAGGAATGAATTGTTTTGCATTGAAATATTAAGCAATATTAATAATAACAATGCAAGAAAGTAACATTTACATTGTCAAATAAGAGTATGTCTATTAGAGAATACTTTAACTCTGAGGCGCCATATGGAGTCAGCAGTTAACTTCTTATTTTTTTTTCCTCCAAAGCCTCAAAATAATAGACAACTAATATTTATAAATAAAAGTAAAAGATAATTTCAAAAAACAGATCATTTTCATTAGTAGGTTCCAATGGTCTCTTTATTTATTTATTATCTTTTATTTATATATTATTTATATATTTTTTTTTTGTAGAGACACAGTCTCACGTTGTCACCCTCGGTAGAGTGCCATGGCATCACACAGCTCACAGCAACTTCCAACCCCTGGGCTTAGGCAATTGTCTTGCCTCAGCATCCCGAGTAGCTAGGACCACAGGCGCCTGCCACAACGCCCGGCTATTTTTCGTTGTAATTTGGCCGGGGCTGGGTCTGAACCCACCACCCCTGCTATATGGAGCCGGTGCCCTACCCACTGAGACACAGGCACTGTCCGGCCCAATGGTCTCTTTAAATAGAAGCAGGACTCAAATTAAGTTTTTGTTTTTCTTTCTATTTTTTTCTTTCAAGACACAGTCTTGCTCTGTCCCTCTGTCACCTGACTAGAGTGCAAAGGAGTGGCATTGTCATGGCTCATTGCGACTTTCAACTGCTGGTCTCAAGAGATCCTCCTGTCTCAGCCTCCTGAGTAGCCAAGTACCTGGAACTACAAACACAAACCACCAGGCCCTGTTAATTTTTTCCATATTTGATAGAGACTGAGTCTCACTCTTCCTCAGGCTTCAGATTAAGTTTACAAAAACTACAGAATCACATCAAGATTCCAAAGTCCAGTAAAATTTGGCCTTGAATGAGATTTAAAATTAAAAAAAAAAAAAAAGTTACTGTGCTCACCGTTTTTCATAATTTGATCTTTAACCGGGATCCAAGTCATCTGGAACTAAAATATGAAAAACACAATTCTTAATAGATAATACATTTTACATGTTGCAGAGAAATATATTTTTATGCCTTAGCTTTTTCCTGTGCTTTCATAGTTCTGACTCAATAAAAATTGCTCTAGCTTTTCAAATCCTGGTGTAAGCATGAAACCTACTTTGACAAGTAACAACTGAGCAGGAAAGGCACGGTACAGCCCAATGTAATCACCTTCTCTTTAGTAGGATCAAAATATTTGAAGTGCCAGTTGCAGAAAACTATTTAGCAATTATGAAGTGAGTGTTGGATCCATGCCGTATCATTTTTAGCAGTACCAGCTCTCTAAATTGCTCCACTTCAGAAAATAGCATTCTAACACCATGGGTGAGTGAGACTATTCTGCATCCTTTAACACCTGGGCATAATGGGGGGCAGACTTAATGCCCTTCACAATGTTCCCTGTGCTGGTAATCTAATGCTCTGCTTTTCTGTGTTTTAAAAGATATTTTCCAGTAAACATTTAAAATGAAACACAGGATTTATTTTCAGTTCTTTCTTTAGAAATTCACCATGATTTTCACTACTCTACATAATTAATATTTCAAAGACATTTTCAAATAAGAACCATCATATGCATCTCATTCAAAATGTCCACTCACAGAATTAGTAAGCTGTGAATGAAGCCCTATTATAAAGTAGGTGTCTTTAACAAGTTTCTCTTCACCTTTGTACAGAGGGCAGGAATGAAGACTCATGTAATACTACTGTGATTTCAGAAAGGTTCTTCTAGGTCACATTTATTTCTGTGTCCTTTTGGAACATAACACGTCATTCTGAGTCTTTGAGACACACACTATATATTTCTCCTACATTTTCAGAAGTGAATAGAAGTAACTTATTGTCATGAAATTGTATGAAATCTTGCCTAACTAATAACTGTACTAAACAATATATATTTGTATAGTGATTTAAAATTTTAAGTTTTTTCAAATGCCTTATCTCATTGGATTTTTATGAATACTGTATAGGTCAGGTATAATCTCCGCATAAGATATGGAAAACTTGAGGCTCACAGGGAATCAAGGAACTGACCAAGTTTACCTAATACATAAAAAAAGTCACAGGAAATAGAACCAGTCCCTTTATTACCAATCTATTAGTGGTCCACAGTACTACACAAAAGGAATCTAGGTCAAAAAAAAAAAAAAAAAAAAAAGAATTAGAGAAATCTTCTCCTCAATGCTATTAAACCAAAAACAAAGACAAATTTCATTAATTCAAATAAATATCAGAATATATGCAGGTAAATATACTGTAGTCTGCAAATTTAATAGTCTGCGTCATTAACACATCTGGTAAATTCCTAATACGTAAGCATAATCATTTCACATAATTTATGTTATGGATTTGGTGATTTTATTTGGTGATTTTATGATTATTGAATTAAATAATTATGTTTTAAAAATCATAATATTATAATATTGTTTTTCTTTTTGGTGTGCTGATTTATATTTTCTTTCATTAATATCTATGCTTGTAAGTTCTTTGATAATAGTTTTCAAAAATACAAATTATATTACATGAAAAATTCTGATAGTAAAATTCGTATTAGTACTCTATTATCTAAAATGTATCTGTCATTTATAAGAATCAATAATTTCTCAGCAGATGGTTCATGCAATAATTTTGCACTTTCTGAATACAATTCTGAAGTTGATTGTACATATGCTTATATAACAATATTATTTATATGAGCAACAGTTAACTTAAGAAAAGTGACTTTAGGTTATCTAAAGAATCAATTTATAAATACCAATTTTTGTGATATTCATAAATTATGTGTTTCTAAAGCTGCCAAACTTCTCCCAGGAGAACAAGGAATGACCAGCAGACAAAGTCAAATTGACCTGATGGTTTTAAAAATTTGTGTTTTGCTGGGAAGATGCCAATATTTTTACTTTAAAAAATAACTATTTGTCTTGATTTGCCCTATAGTATTATTATTTGTTTTATTTACTGTAACTAGCAAAATGAATGGTGATTAGAAAGGATTTTGTTTATTTGATACAAATGTTTTGAAGAGGCATTCTCTATAACTTGCAGGCATGCTTGGGATTTTTGCCCCCGTTTTAAAGAATGACAGCAAAAACACCTTGATCTGACATTTAGGATGATTGAATTTTGAAAAATCACTTGGCATATTCAGCAGAAGTCCACAGGGTACTCTAGCTTTATAAGGCAATGGATCATGTTAGCTTAACTTATATTTAAGATTTGCTGGCCTGATATTATTGTGTGAGGCAGTAATGCTGAAATGGAAACATAAAATTTTGCTGCCACGAGATCAAGTTTAAGCCTGCCAACACTATAAATTACTTCCATAAAATTTTAAAATGCAATGTTTACTCTGGCTGAAGTAGTACTGTAAAATAGCAAACTATACTTAAAGACATAAAATTTAACCTACACTATGTCAAAAGAATTATTTTTTTTTAATTGATGTATCATGAAAATTCAGAAGTAAAGGTTAATTAATCATCAAAATGGTTTGTATGAAACTAAAAGAGAGAAACACGTGGTATTTGAGGTTGTAAAAACAGCATGTCTTTTTAGGCCATCATGCCTAATTGTTATGAGATTCTCGCTATATGAACAGGTTACTATTGCAGCATAACAGGGAATAAATTAAGACATGCAAAGGAGGATAGTATAATAATACAATGTTCATAAACATGTATACTATCTATAACACTCTACTCTGAAAACAAATGTTCAGACAAAAATATTAAATACAATGTTACATTGAATCAAGTAATTTTGAAAACACAAAATTGATGTTACATGTTAATTAAATCATTTGAAGAAAAAACTACAGAAGTAAAATATGAACAAAAATTAATGTATCTTTAGAAAATACATTGAAAAGTATGGAAGAGATAAAGTATCATTTTGGAAAAAAAGAAAAAATGTAGGAAAACGACTATCTTTCCAATTCATGTTTTTCATCCCTTAAACATAAAAGAAGGTGACAAAGTTTATCATTTAAAAAATAAATAAAATTATTGACAGTGTGTATCTTCACCTGCTAGTTAGTAATTGATTTTGTTAACTATATATCAAACAATAGGGAACACACAAAGCTTGTCAAAACTTATAAACATTTAATAATTTTATTTAACACTGTGTATAATTCTATAGAAGATTTTTTGATTTGTATATTTTTAAGCATTTCTTTCATTTTCTTGTCAATATTGGAAAAATTAAGAAAAAAACAACAATTAATATGGTAACTTTGACGCCGGATACAGTGACTCACACCAGTAATCCCGGCATTCTGGAAGGCCAAGACAGGTGGATCTCCTGAACTCACCAGTTTGAGACTAGCCTGAGAAAAAGTGAGACCCCTGGTCTTTAAAAACTAGCCAGACATTGTGGCAGGCATCTGTCCCAGCTACTCAGGAGTCTGAGACTCAAGGATTACTTGAGCCCAGGAGTTTGAGGTTACTGTGAGCTATGAGACCATAGCACTCTACTGAGGTAATCATTAGTGAGACTCTATCTCAAAAAATTTTTTTAAAAAAGAAAGAAAAGAAAAGAGAAAGAAAATAGTGTAAATGGGACTTTCTTAAACTAATAGACACTATCTTTGACAAGTCCATAGCCCATATCATGCTGAATGGAGAAAACTGAAAGCATTTTCACTTAGAACTGATACTAGACAAAGATGTCCACTATTGCCCCTACTTTTATGCAACACAGGGCTGGAAGTCCTAGCCAATGCAATCAGGCAAGAGAAGAATATCAAATGTATCTAAGTGGGTACAGAGGAAGGTCAAATCCTTGCTCTTTGCTGATACTATAATTTATACTTAGAAAGCCCCAGGTACTTAGCCATAATAGTTTTGTAAGTGATTGAGAAATAAAGAAACATCTCAGGATACAAAAGTCAATATCCATGTATCAGTAGCTTTCACATACACTAACAACAGTCAAGCTGAGAACCAAATCAAAGTCCCAATACCTTTCTCAGCAGCTTCAAATAAAAAGAAATACCTTGGAATATACTTAACAAAGGATGTGAAAGACCCCTACAGAGAAAACTATGAAATCCTGAGAAAAGAGATAGCAGAAGACATTAACAAATGGAAAAGTTATGATCCTCATCAGGGCTGGGCAGAACCAATATTGTTAAAATCTCTGTGCCACCCAGTGATCTACAGATTTAACGATTTAATGCAATCCCCATTAAAGCATCACCATTATACTTTGAAAAACTTGAAAAAATAGTTATTTGATTCATATAGAGCCAGAAAAAACCAAGTAGACAATGCAATTCTCAGATATATAAATAAATCTGGAGGCAGCACATTACCAGACTTCAGGTTATGCTATAAGTCTACAGTGCTCAAAACAATATGATAATGGCACAAAAATAGAGACATAGATCTATGGAACAGAATTGAGACTGTAGAAATGAAACCAACTTCATAGCACCATCTGATCTTTGACAAACCAAACAAAAGCATACACTGGAGAAAATATTCCCTATTTAATAAATGATGTTGAGAGAACCTGTTAGCCACATGTAAAAGACTGAAATTGAACCCACACCACTCACCACTAACAAAAATTGACTTGCGCTGGATAAAAGATTTAAATCTAAGATATAAAATGATTAAAAACCCTACAGAAAAGTGTGGGGAAAGCCCCTAGCAATGTCAACCTTGAGAAAGAATTCATGAAGAACACCCCATTGGCAACTACAGCCACAACAAAAATATATAAATGGGATCTAATCAAGTGAAAAAGCTTCTGCACAACTAAGGACTAAGGACATAACAAAGCAAGTAGACAAACCTTCAGAATGGGAGAAGATATTGGTGTGTTATGAATCAGACAAAAGGCCAATGATTTGAATACACAAAGAACTGAAGGAAATCAACAAGAACAGAACAACCCCTTCAATCAATGGGCAGGCAACATGAATAGAACCATTCCCAAGAAGAAAGGCGAATGGCCAACCAATACATGTAACAATGTGCTTCATCCCTCATCATCAGAGAAATGCAAATTAAAACCACTTTGTGACATCACCTAACCCCAGTAAGAATAGCCCACACCACAAAGTCCCAAAGCATCAGGAATAATTAATTATATGAGTAAAATGATCTTTCAAATTGTATTTGTTTCATTAGATTCATCTGCTCAGTAGAAATTAAAAATAAAAAATAAAATGAGGTATAAACAAGTTCAAGATGACAACATAATAAATGTAACAATTTCATTTTACCCAACTTTCTCCTATAATAAATTGATTCAATACACCATAGAGATGACATTGCCTGTATTATAACTGTAGTATTTAGGGAAAGATAATTTTGCATTATTTATGTGTAAATTCTGTACATCTATAAAAATAAGCTTTGTAAAGGAGAAATTGATAACAGTTAACATTAGTCGGTAGAGTGCAAATATAACAGATCACATGTATAGTAATTTTCTCCAAATAGTAATTCATCCCACTTTCGTGGGCCTTAAATTTTAGTACTCAATTGCTATTTTTTTAAATTTTTTTACTTTTCAGCTATTTATTCTTTACATAAGAGGATATTGTATTATTTTCTCAATTGCTATTTTTTAAAATATGATAAGTTGCCAAAACATTTTTGATGTTGATTTGACTTTAAATTTTCAAGAAAATTAGAAAATATACCGAAATTGTTCAATTAGCTAGAATTGAAAAATATTCAACTCATTATATTAAGACACATATAAAAACAATGACCATATGAATCTTTTTATTATAACTTTCATCAAGCCCAATTGACTATGCATGTTGGAAATTGTCTTTCAATCATAATTATTAGCAAACATTTGTGTTGAGTATATTTACATATGGGTAAAAAACTTGACCAATCTAATATATAGTATAGAAATTATTCCGAAGTTACCTATTACTCTAACAATTTCACCCTTCAGTTTATCATAAATACATTCAATGTTAATGTTTGGTTGAAACATTTCTTCTGTGTCCTTTTTACAAAAATAAATGTTGTGCAACGTTTCTCTTCTCATATTCAATTTAAACTTTTATTCAGTGTTTTCTGTAGTCTGATGTAGAGGACTCCAAGAGCCACACGACCTCTGAGCCAGATGATTTGCAGCTAGGGGGCGGGCCCTCGACCAATTCGTCCGCAGGTGGAGGAAGAACCCAGTCCATGGCGAGCCTTGGGCATGTAGTCATGGTCTAATACTCCGCTCACCTGTCTTGTGCTGTCTCAATAAAAGGCTACTGCGGAGGTTGCTTGGGGCGACCCAGCAATCAAGGTCAGCTCGCCTCCTGCAAGCTTGTACTTCTAATCCGCGTCTCGCCTGGTTCCTTTCTGCTGCGATCCAGACCAGGACAGAGGGGATCCGATAGTCTGGTACGTAGTGAATATAAGCAAGGTCATTTTTGTATTTATTTTACAGTGACTTTCATTGCTCCTTAAAGTGTCATGTAATCTTATTTGGCGTTTCCAATGTGATTCATTTCATGTATTTAAACATTTTTCTGTCTTCACCACGTAGAGTTTACTATGTGTACAATTTGAGTGGAAAAATGTACCTTTGTGTTTGTATGTGTCTGTGTGTTCAATATTTGTAAATAAGGCAAGGTGAGTGACTATTTTCTAGTGTCATATGGAGCATTGCAGAATAGGATCACCGAAATATTATGTAAGAAAATGCACCTGTGTTCATCTTTGCCATCTATTTTATCTATAATGTGATTAGCATCTGGATCTTATAGAGTCACATGTTCACTTGGGGATTTCTGCCTAGTTAAAACAAATGATTTCAATATTATAGCCCTGTTAACCAGTTTTGTATCTATTAACGTTTCCGTTAACATTTCTTTGACTAGATGATTATGTAAATCTGCTTATCAAATTATTTTTGAACCATTTTTACCATCTTATGGTACCTTAATTAATGGATATGATAAATACATAACTTTGACAATAAATATTCTATGTTTGTATGAAGATTGTGTTTTGGAATTTCAGAAATTATATTTGATGTATCTCACACGTGTAGTGATTACTCCAGTTTGATAAGTAAGAATTATGTGTCGACAATTGTTACTTTCATACTAATTTTTACTCTACCACAACTCAAGGCAGAGAATTACGGTTTTCCTTTAGATTTCTTCTGGAGGTTTAGTGATGTTGAAAAAAAAATTAAGATTATTAGGAGCACCTCTATCATTGCCTAAAAATATTCATGCTTAGTGATTTACTTATCTAGTGATAATTAGAAAGCTAATACCAAATATTAGTTTTAATTACCTTTTGTGTCTGACACATTCAGAAGGTTTAAAAGTACATTTCCTAATCTGCCTTTAGCTTTGAGGAACAATGGATATATAACTAGTAATAGATTTAACTGTTTCTTAATGTTCCCAAAAAGAGTAGCCTAAGTTTTGGGAATCCGTGCCCTTGTTAGAGTAAGAATATCTACTGGGTTTACTATCAAATAGACTTTTACTCCATCAGGATAGAGTCAAGCCCATTATGAAGACGTGGCCACCATAATGTGATCCATAAATGAATTCTTATATAAATGCATGTTTTCATGGAATGATTATCAATAATGTAATGGAAGAATCCAAGAAATTAAATTTTGTCTAGTGTCTTACAGGGTAGTCCGGGTTCTTTTAATGATTTGTCATAGGATGTGGGCGATGGATAAACTGGGTTTTCATCTGTTTATGGAGATTCGGTTTCATTGGGAGGTAGCTGTAGAGTAATGGGAAACAATTCTATCAGGAGTGTTTGACCTGTGGCCCATGGGCTGCATTATCAATTTTGTCAGGATGTTTTTTGCTTATAGGTGGTGTCAGGTATTTACCAAACATATGTGTGGGTCTCTTTTTCTTCTTTTTTTCTTTTTTTCTCATATTTTGCTGATCAGCTTTCTTAATGCTTATGAATTTAATGTGTGGCCCAAGACAACTCTTACTCTTCCAAAACGGAAAAAAAAAAAAAAAAGACGGAGAGAAAAAGATACATGTTGTTTTATTTTCCACTCTTTCAATGTGTTTGTTATTAAATTAGTTGAAACTTTGCTGCTTCTTATGTAAAACAAGAGTACTAAAATTAATGTCAGATGAAACCTCTAAATTATGTAAAATATCTACAAAACAGTACATGTGTGAAATATTGGCTTTTTTTAAAGGAATCATGTTGTAATAATTTATATGTACATCTACCAATCTATTAATAAATACTATAATATCATAGAAATAGAAGAGACACTAATAAGATATTTACCTTTTAAATAGTATCAAACATTTCATAAAGCATTACATTTTATTTTATTCTTCCCCAAAGTCCTGTGAAGTGAGAAGGAAGGACATAGGATCAGTTTCTATTGTTCTCCCCACATACAACTGCTGGTCCTAATTCTGATGCATCCTTAAATTTTTACAGGTAATTGTTATACTCTTTAGAACCCTTTGTAAATCTCAAAATGATGTGAATATCCTCCAGTACTATAATATGCTTGATCCTGTATAGGGCCCTGTTACGCTTTAGAATTCTTCTTTTGAAATACATTCAAAAAGACATGAATTGTGCTATATCTCTACAGCTTCAAGGCAAACATTTATACAAGCTATCAAAAGCTTAAAAGAGCTTATCTGTCTTCCAGAAAACAATTTTTTCAAAATATATAACTTCTCTGTTACATGCATGAAAGATTGACTAGAATAGAATTTTGCACAGTTTAGAGAAAATAAAATTTTCCATAGAACACTGACGACCTAAATGTGATAATGCATTAATCTATTTGTGATCATTTTGAAATATTGACAAGTAGTCTCCTCCAGCTGATGTATTTCCTATCATAACAGCTTATTCACAGACTACACGTCCAGATTTCAGCCATTCCTTTGCATATTTCCTGACAAAGCATTCCTTAGACTGCTGAGTAGTGTGTGCTTTGCTAATCATATTTTAAACATGTATTTTACAAGAATAGAAAAGATCGAAAACTTTTAGGAACATAAACATGGTTCTATTTCAAATTCTCAAATGCACACTATTATTTCGTGATTTAGATTTATGTGTTACAATCCTAAATATGTTCTTTTATCACTTTGATCAAGCTTCAGAACTCAGAGTCCTTTTGCATTGTTTTCGAAGATAAGATTATTACGTGGCTCTTTGGTAATATTATATTTCTGAATGTTAACTAACAGGATATATAAATCAAAGTCATTTCACAAAGCTGTTGCATCTTTTTTGATCTTTCATTTGTGAGCTTTAATAGGCAAAAAGAAAAAAAAAAAAACCTAGCCATCTCTCATAATGTTAAAATTGATAACATGAGGTAACTACCCTTCACATCATTTAATTTTAGGACACATGTTTAAAAATTAATCATGTTAGGCCTTTCTCTCCAGATTTTGAAGTTTTATTAAAAAAAAAAAAACTAATGTATTTTACTGTTGAATTAAATCGAGAATGAGAATAATGTTATGGGATTTACAGCACTAATTGAATTGAAACATTACATCACCTATAGAAGTGATTTTTTTTTTTACACAAGTTCCATGAAAAAATGAATAAAAAAAAATGATTCATTAAAAAATGAATCTAAAATAAAGCTCCTGAGTTTCACAGTACTTCTGTCATAGTAAGGATTGTTTCATATATACTGCATTCAAAATATAAATGTCTGTAGTTTTTGAAAAATTCTGATAATCTATAATGGATAAGAAACTCCAATTATGGGGTAACATTCTAGATATATAGGCTGTGACACTTTTTCTAGTTTATTCTGCCTCTAAGTTACTTCATAAATGTATCACACACAAATGGAATACGTATGTTGTATTTCAAGTATCTTGTTTGTGCTATACTAAGCAATTAGAAAATGCATGTCATCCGATCTAGAAACTATATTTTGGTTGAAAAATAACCCTTTTCTTTTCTTAAAATTAATAGAGAATATTTGTGTCACTTGTTAGCTACTTGATCTTGCACAATTCTCTCACTCTTTTCAAATGTGAAGTTGGGTAATGATTGTACTTTCCTTGTCTAATTATAATGAGCAAAGTTTATAGCATGCAAATATTTTTTCCCAATCTGTAGGTTGTCTCTTTGCTCCACTGATAGTTTCCTTAACTGTGCAGAAGCTTTTTAGTTTAATCAGGTCCCACTGATTAATTTTTGTTGTACTGTAATTGCCTTTGAGGTCGTCTTTATAAATTCTTTGCCTAGGCAGACATCTATAAGAGTTTTTCAAACATTTTCTTCTTGAATTCTTACACTTTCATGCCTCAGGAATTTACTTTTAAGAAACCTCATCAAACCTTAGAATTGTTAAATATATAAATGGATACTTAAAAATATATAAATACCTTGATAAATAAAAAATCAAAATAACAAACTTAGCAATACACTTGTTAGCAAAACATATTAAATGCACATTAGAAGGACAAAAGAACAAGATTTCAAGGAATTAAGGTTCGCTTTAAGAATGCTTTCATAATCCTATATTTATTTACTTTATTATTTATTTATTTATTTATTTAAGACAGTTTCACTTTGTTGCCCCGGGTAAAGTGCCATGGTATCATAGCTCACAGAAACCTCAAACTCTTGGGCTCAAGCTATCCTTTGCCTCAGCCTCCCCAGTAGCTGGGACTACAGGTGCCCGCCATAATTCCCAGCTAGTTTTTCTATTTTTGGTAGAGATGGGGGTCTTACAATTTCTCAGAGTAGTCTTGAAGTCCTTTCTTCAGACAATCGTTCCGCCCAAATTGGCCTCCCAGAGTGCTTTTATTATCTGATCTTATTAAAATAAACAAACAAACAATCTAGAAAAAACAAAACTTTCATTCTGAGTGAAAGGTAATCTTGGTTACTGCTAGCACTACTATTCATCAGTTTCAACTTTTTGGTGTTCATCTATAAGAATTTCTTAAGGAAAAGGATGGCATAGCCCCTGGTAAATTTGTTCCTTGAGTTGGCTCTTGGGTCTTGGGTATTCGAAAGGTAATACTCATCTTTATGTAGCATTTATTTCATTAGTTTATATGGCTTTGTTTTGCTGTCTAGTGTTTTCTCCTTTCAACTTACTTTCATGAATTCCTTTGGCATTTCTTTCAAGGATGGTCTTATGGTAGCAAACTCCCCATGCATTTATTTACCTTGGAATGTTTTAATTTCTCTCTCACTTTTGCATCTTAGTTTTGCCAGATACAGTTTTCTTGGTTGACAGTTTTGTTTTTTTTTTCCCACTGTACATACTTGTATATTGGCCTACTGCCTTTTAGCCTCCCGAATTTCTGATGATAAATCTACTGATAATATTACTGACGATCCCATGTATATGATTTGCTTTTAAGGTTTTGTTTGGCTTTTGACAGTTTGATTACAATATGTTTTGTTATGGATTTCTTAAACTGATCCCACTTGGAGTTAATTGAACTTCTTAAAAGTTTATATTCATGTTTTTAATCAAACTTGGAAATTTTTCATCCATTCTTTCTTCAAATAATTATTTCTTCTGCTTTCTTTCTCTATTATACTAGTAGAACTCCCACAATGTGTATTTTTGTTTGCTTGATGGTGTCTCTCATGAACCTTAGACTGTGTTTAATTTTCTTTAATCATTTTTTCTCCTTTTCTCAGACTCAATAATTTCTATGAGCCTATCTTCAAGTTTATTCAGTCTTCTACCTGCTCAAATCTGTCTTTAAATTTCTCTGGATAATTTTTTTTATTATCAGTTAATGTAATTCTCAGTTCTAGAATTTCATTGTTTCATTTTTTTAATTTTAGTGTTTCTACCTCTTTTTTGGTATATTCATTTTGTTCATATGTCATTTATTTCCTCAATTTTTCTTTAGTTTTTTCAAGAATCTTTAAGATAATTATTTTAAGATTTTGTCTAGCAGATATGTATTTTGGCATTTCCCACAGGTATTTTTTTTTTTTTTTTTTGCAGTTTTTGGCTGGGGCCAGGTTTGAACATGCCATTGGCATATGGGACCAGTGCCCTACTCCTTTGAGCCGCAGGCACCGTCCCCCATAGACAGTTTTTATTGGTTTAATTCTTTTTTCTTTTCCTTTGAATGATCCATACTTTCCTCCTTTCTTTATATACATTATAATTTTTGGTTAGAACTGGACATTTAAATCTCATAGGAGTAGAACTCTGGTAATTAGGATTTGCCCCTTCTTCAGAGTTTTCTCTCCTTTTTTCCCTCCCTTTACTACTGAAAATTGTCCCTCTGCCCAGGATGAGTCTGAGGTGTGAATATGGATCTCCAAGTCTTCTCTGACTCTCTGCTGTCTTCTAGGAATGTATGTTGAATTTCTAACGTCATGTGTTTCTGCAGTAAGTTTTAAACATCTTAGTCTTTAATGTCTGGCTACCAAAAGTAAAACAAAAGAAATAAATGAAGGGATAGGATGCTGGCTTTTTCAATCCTCCACAGAAGGGAGAGACGAATGGGGTCTCTCAACATGGAAGAGGGGTACAAAAATGGCTACATACCCCTGCGCTTTCATGGCTGTGATAAGAAGCGGCAGTAAGTAAGCAGAACACAAATCCACAATATTTGGAGGGTAAAGTGGTTATTGCCCACTCTGGTTCCTGAAAGAGTTGACTAGCTGATCTAGAAGCTGCCTGTTACAGAATTAGAGAGTGGAGACAGATTGCTATTGCTAAGCTGAGACTTGATATTAACAGAAATTAACTGCAATTTATTACACAAGCCTCTTTCTAAAAATTGCAAAATGCATCATCCAGCCTCTTCCAATACAATTGTCTAGGTGGAGAAAAGGATTACTATCGCTTCCAATGTTGAATCTTCTCAGAATTCTCAAATGCTCCATTGCTTTTTCTTCCATGTAAATTACTCGGAACAGTGTTAATTTTACCAAAAAACCATAAATGTTTTCCCAATACTATTGTAGTTTCTTCCTTTGTATCATTCTCCTCATAAATTGGTCCAAGTTAATTGTTTACCAGGTTGGGAATAGGCCTTTCCCAGGAGAAGTGGAAGAAGGAGTCTAAGTTTCCAGAGCCTCTACTTAACTTTGGTGAACATTCATCTTCCTCATGCTTAACATCACAGAAGAGTGAGAGGTAAGATATGATTCTGATTTATTTTCAAATAGCTATGTCCAGATATTCATCCAGAAATGCTAAAAAGATTTCAAATTATGTAGATATATTCTCTGGATAGACATCCTTCTCTGCTACATTTGGATCTTGCAAAAAATCTCTATCAATTCTGTTTTATTTTTTAAATGTTCTTCATTGAAAAAATAATAGAAGAGGTGGACTGAAGTCAAATTATCTTTGGGTGTTGCTGCCAGAGGACACAGAATAATGAAAGGCAAAGAGAATCAATCACTCAGATTTATACAGATAATTCAAAGTGTGGTATGAAAATCAACTGGATTAATGCCAGCAATAGTAGTAGATAAGGATAAACAGGCAAAATTAAATCAAAATTAAAAATTGCATGCTAACTTTTATACCCTCGTTTGAAATGTTTTAAATTGGCTACATACACAATAAAATAAATGTTTATATTTTAAAGTTTTGCCAAGGATTGCAGGTTGAAATTTTTAGTCTTTTGTTATTGTAAATAACAGAAAACAGTCAGCCATGCACTTACTTTATAAAGTCATTCTTAACCATTTATTTAATAATTTTATATTTATGTCTGTAAGTGAGATTGGTCTATATTTTGCTCTTTAGGAATAACTCAGTAAATTTTGCCATGTGCATTAGGGGAATTCAATATTAAAAAAAAAAATCTCCCATCCCCAAAATTCTCTCCTCAAAGGTAGAAAAAAAAGACAAGGCTTTTTATTGAGTGAGCATGAAACCAGTATGTGATATACATCAAAGGTAATATGTTAAAATTTGCAAAGGCAAAAAGAGATCTCACTCTTAGATAGTTAAACAGATACAATTCAATACGTACATGTTCTCAAGATAAAGAAGAACAAGGAAGAAAACTTCATAACACCATTTATCATTCACCTTAAATTCATTCGGTAATTAGGGTGATCATTTGCTTTTAGCTATTTGGCATTACCTAAAAGAAAAATTAACTCTTCATTTCTTTATGAGAAGAGAAAGTTTTGCAACTTGGAGAAAGGTCCCTGACCCAGTTAGATTCCAGCTTTTCCGGAGTAACTGGGAGAGAGGGAGCTTTCTTTCTTGATGTTCATATTTCAAAGGGATGGCTCTCAAGTCATTGAGAAACACATTCTTAAATCATAAGGCTGGCAGAGTCTTGTTTAGCTTTTACAAAGATGTGCTCATGTTGCAAAGAGAAGGAAAGAGCTCATATTCCAAGTTTTCTAAAGCTAAAGTTCTTTGAAAAGGGAGCGGGATCTCTTCCCTTATGTTGGAGAGGGAGGATTAAGACTCCTATTTTTCTTTCTTTCTTTCTTTTTCTGAACTAATGTTTATTTTCTCCCAACCTTATTTCCATCTTGTGTAAGAGCTTGTGGAAGAACAGCTGAGTCCGCTCCGTGTTTGTTCCACCCATTCAGTGGCTGAGCAGTGGGAGCTGCAGACCAGTTTCTGCTGCAGGCTGGGCGCTCCCGTCTGCGGTGGGGACCCTGCGTAGGCACAGGGCCCACCTGCAGCCTTCAGACCAGTCTGCAACGTAAACTCAGTCCATTCACCCTGAGATTCCTGCTTGTCACAGCTTTCTGGGCAGCTGCCTGCTCTTCCTTTTCAATCTTTTCAGGATCTCTGTAGAAGTAGAGATCAGCCCTGACCCCCCAACGGTGTTCACGGGAGGGGTGCCACACATGTGCAGAACTCCCGGGCCTGCAGCCACCACGTCAGACCTACTGAGTGAGCTCTCTTGTTGCTGCGTGGGATGACAATGTCCACATAATGCAGAGGAGAATCTGTGTGGGGCAGGTTAACATCAGACGCCTGTGTGAGAGGCTGGTGGTCAGCCCTGGGATCAGTAACCACTAGATGACCAGGCTCCGCGAAGGCGGCCTGGGCCCCCTTAGTGAAGGCTCCGGGAGTGAAGCGGCCAGCCATGGAGCTGCTTCAGTGGCAGCAGCAAACTTCGGCACAGCTGCCCGGCCATGTTCCTGGACGATGTGACGCTGACATCACAAGAGTTTTCAATGGCAACAGCAACAGCGCGAGCTGCCAACAGAAGCTTCCCCAGATCCTCTTCAGATTTATGATGCAGGTGCCGTCACTTTTCCTTTGCAGATGTCCTGTTCCATTTGGAAGGCAAGGTTGGCGCTACCTAAGTGGGTTCCTGCTGCAAGAAAATTGAAGACATCGTCGTCCTTTACTTGCGGGACATCAAGGGCTCCGGGCTTAGTGAAAGTTTCCCTTTAAGTTACAGCGGGAATCGGAACACGCAGTTCGGACCGTCACTGAGCAGGCAGAAAGGCCTCCTAGTTTTCACTTGTATTTATTTGTATTTTCTTTTACCATCTCCTTCCTATGTTACTATAAAATAGTAACATTATTTTCTAATTATATTGATGTTGTTTCTACCTCTCTCTGGACAAATTTCAGTTGTCTAATTATCTAGCAAGTCCACAGTAAGATGCAAACTAAAACAATTTTCAGAATTATGACAAAATAACATAATTACTCTTTTTAACAAAAATTCAATACTTAATTACTTGGGGAAGATAATCTTTGATTATATCATACCAGTGGCCATACATTAATTTTACGAGTTATTGTGTTATTTTTGTTGTTTGAATTTTCGAATGATTAAGTATCATTTGGTAGTTCCCTACGAGGTCTTGGGTCATGCAAGCCTAAGAAATAGCTAAATGTGGGCAGCACCTGTGCCCCAAGGAGTAGGGCGCAGGCCCCATAAACCGGAGCTGGAGGGTTCAAACTCCACCCTGGCCAAAAACTGCAAAAAAAAAAAAAAAAAAAAAAAGGAAGAAGAAAAGAAATTGCTAAGTGTGGAACCTGATAATTAGAAATTTTCTTTTCAAGTTATAACAATTTCTGATTTTTAGTCAATTGTATAAATACTATCAAAATTAGGCCTATTAATAACTTTCTATCTTCTCAATAGTTTTTCTCAGATGAGAAATGCAAAGGGATTCATGACGATCACTTAGTATAAAAGTCTATTATAGGCTCAGCGCGGCGTGGCTCAATGGACTAAGGTGCCAGCCACGTACACCTGAGCTGGCGGGTTCATATCCAGCCCAGGCCCGCCAAACAACAATGGTGGCTGCAACCAAAAAAAAAAAAATGGCCGGGCATTTTGGCAGGCGCCTATAGTCCCAGCAACTTGGGAGGCAGAGGCAGGAGACTCACTTGAGCCCAGGAATTAGAGGTTGCTGTGAGCTGTGATGCCACGGCACTCTATCCAGGGTGACAGCTTGAGGCTCTGTCTCAAAAAAAAAAAAAAAAAAAAGAGTATACATTATAAATGACAGCTGCAAGAACAACAAAAAATAAATAAAAAAATAAAAATGTGGTATCTTATATAGAATGGTATCTTATTCATCCACAAAAAAGAAAGAAATTCTATCATTTCAAACAACGTGGATAAACCTGGAGGACATTATGCTAAGTGAAATAAGCCAGATCCAGAGACACAAATCCTGACTGCTTTCTCTTACATGGAATCTAAAAAATGTGCACTCATGGAAACAGAGGGTAGAATGGTAGTCGCCAGGGGCAAGAGGAAATGGGGCGACGTTGGTCAAAGTCTACAAACTCTTAGTTGTAAGGTGATTAAGTTTGGGGACCTGATGTATGGTGTGGTGATATAGTTAAAGACACTGTATTCCTTACTTGAAATTTGCTAAGAGTAGATCTTCAGTGTTCATGCACACACATCCACTATGTGGGATAACTTGGCTGATATATTAATTAATTAGATGCTGGTAATTATGTAATTATTTCATAATGTGGACATTTATCAATTCAACAAGTTGTATACCTTGAATATATACAATTACTTTTATTTGTGAATTATACCTCAATAAAGCTGAAAGAAAATTTCCTTTTGTACTGGTGAGTGCCTTATCTAATGTATTTTTCTTATGTTATAATCAGTTTTATTCCTTCTATAATTAAGTTCTTGAAAAGAGATATAATTTTACATATCGCAGTGCATTTTCCCTTTATTGAGCTATTTTTGTTGGTTCTATATCTCAAAGTAAACAAACATCAACATTCCTCAGGGCTCAGGCAGATGCACTGATCTGTCTAGAAGGAGGGCCTTTTCAGAATGCTGTGAAATCGGCACCCTCTTCTTTATATTCAGGAGGCACCTAGTGTTACAGCAAAATCAAGTGCCTTTTCCAGAGGAAATCCCACAGATACTCTATCTGGAAAAATGTGGTTACCTTTAAGTTACACAGAGAGTCTCTCCACACTAGATTTATGAAAGACAAAGGAGAAAGTCAGAGGCAGGGGGCGGCGCCTGTGGCTCAGTGGATAGGGTGCCAGCCCCATATACCGAGGGTGTTGGGTTCAAACCTGATCCCGGACAAACTGCAACAAAAAAATAGCCAGGCATTGTGGTGGGCGCCTGTATTACCAGCTACTCGGGAGGCTGAGGCAAGAGAATCACCTAAGCCCAGGAGTTGGAGGTTGCTGTGAGCTGTGTGACGCCACGGCACTCTACCGAGGGCGATAAAGTGAGACTCTGTCTCTACAAAAAAACAAAAAAAGTCAGAGGCATGTTCCTTAGCAGGAGGCCCTGTGTCTATGGAATGGCATAGGAAAGGATGGAGAAGGCTTACCCAGCATGTCAATAGTCTGTAGCGTCTATCCCCAAATGCAAAGAAAGAAATTTCTGAGGAAATTATTTAATAAGTAGTAACAGTGTTATCATTTGCTACCTTTGAGATTTCCCAAATCTGTCCTTTCAAAAAACTTACCCGTTACTCTCTAGCCTTCTGGGATTTCCTGATTCCCTTGTTTTTCTGCAATTACTTCAAACTTCACAGTATTTCTCTACAGTCCCTCTTCCAATATCCCAGCTTTTTGCACTTCATGACCCACAGTCTCCATTTTTCCTCCCTTCCTTTTCTTGGTTGGCCATTAGTAAAGAGTTCTAACTGACAAACTAACACAGCAGTCCTTAGTTAATTATTTATTTTGCCTTTCTTTAGTTTGTTATAGAACTGAACAGCTATTACTAAGATTGACTATTATTCTGTCTTTGTCATTTTATTGCCTCCTCCTTAACTTGAGTTTGGACAGAGCTAAGACAAACTTTGCTAAAATTATAGCATGGGCTTTATCCATCCTTGGTTTCATGCCAATGAATTTTGAAAAAGCCTCGGTAACCTAGTGATGGAAATCAATGTGGACCTACCTGACTCCTGGGTACATGACTGCCACTTCTTCCAGCTCAATTTCACAGGAGAGACTTCAAGTAATGCCATTAGCTGCCGCTGTTGGCGACTCCCTAGAATCACTAGTTCTCTCCTGGTGGTGTGAGGTGGTGGACAGTTGGCTTCCCTTAACCCATCCCCCTTAATGTGGTGATCTCTCAGGCCCCGATGTGTTTGCTCCATCAAGTGAGCAAAGTATTGTGGTTGCAGAATTTCACAAAGCAGTCAGTGCACACCCTAATCTAAAAACATGCTGCAGAATATTTCTGAAAATGTTTATGGCACAGGGGGAGAAAAATAAACTTTAAATGACTGATATCAGCTAGCAAGAAAGGCACGCAGATTACTCAGGAGGCCTGGAGAGCTTACTGCATTAGCTAAACTGGTGATCCACATGAGAAACAGTAGTTTCCTTGCACTGAGACAAGATGTAAATTATGTGGCACTATAGCTTCCCTTCCTGTGTTGATCTCTGTCAATTTATCCATGTTTGTTAGCCTCCTTTCAAGACGCCAGTGCAGCTTCTTCTAGCCCTGTTGTCTTCCAGTGGGGACACAGTCTTTTAATCAAGCTTTCTGTGGTTCCCAGTTCAGGTCTCTGTCAAGCCTGCTTTCCTGGCTTCAAGTGTGTAGATGAGAAGGGACCCTTGGAGGTGGAACCTAGGCTAGGACAAGGGGCACGCAGATCTGTCATCGAAGAGAGCAGGTAATTCATTACTGGCTAATGACCTCATCTCTCTTTGCGAGGAAATCCAATAATGAAGAGAACGGTCCGTGTGAAAAGTCATTACCTTCCTCTTCTCCTGTGGCTGTAAGGAGAAATAAAGACATAGGGGAAGGCGAGGGAACAGTGACAGAAGAGAAACTCAGACTCATGCCTCCAGATATTATCACCTGAAAATTTAAAATACAGGTATAGAATTCAAGAAGATTTTAAGAATTATATTTCTAGATTGTTAAAGTAGTGCTTAAGTATTCTGAACAATTATAAATGTGAAAATTTATTTTAAATTAGTATAATGCCATACCTTTGAAAATGGAACTAAAGTTGGTTGGTCATCCTTGTGCAAGAAGACATTAGCTGGACTTAATATTCAACTGATTCTTCTTTCCCATATAATAGTCAGAAAAAAAGTATAAACTTTAATTTGTATAGTAAGGAAAAAAAACAACACTACAGTTTCTTTTACTTGAAGGATAGCTCCTTCTCTTGTGACTAAATGAACTCACATAGAACTCATATGGGTTTATGATTTGTGTTGGGAGAAATTATTTTGAAATACATCTTAGGTTTTATTAAAAAGTTGAAAAATGGTGTTTTGGTGTAGAACATAAAGTGAAATTACATAATGATTTTTCCATAATATTCTTAGTTTTGAAATACTTTGTAAAGATTAAAATATGATAATTAGAAATGAATGGGAACATACATAATAATTGAAAAACTTTTCTGAAAGAAAGAAAAATTTGCACAAACTATAAGCAACATAAAATTTATTTTAATTAAGGTTGTTATAAATGATACTCTAGTTCACTGGAAATATGTAACTAGGGAAAAATGGTCTATAATTTTCAATGACAGTCTGTGATTTGTCATTTCAACAATAAATGGAGTAAAAATCCAAAAAAGTCTACCAGATAAAACATTAATTTTTGTGACCCAAATTATAAATTTCTGAAAAGGGAATCAAAGATTGGCCATAAACGAAGTGCTCAAAAGTCTTTAAAAATATGGGGCCTTCCCTAAAGCGTATAGGGCAAGTAAATCTGAGTTAGTTTAACTCTGAATGGAACTCACATACATTCTCAGAAAAGGAGTGACCAAGTGTTTATCAGTTTCAAAAACAAAATTGAGCAACTTTCCAGAAATAATCTGTATATTGGGCCATTCGTGTTGTGCTCCTGAGTTAAATTCCAAAGAAAAATTACTGAATATCACATCAAATATCTTGTTTTTACCTTAACAGAATTAATAAAGGTAATTAATCACAAATATGTTTTTCAAGAAAACATGAATTCTAATACTAAACATAATTCCTTTCTTCCTAAAGGCCTTAGATATAAAAAAAATCACATGATCACGAAACAGTAGAAAAAGTGTACATGAGTATTAAAGTAAAAACAATTTTTTTCAAGAAAATTGTCTTCCTGAATCCTGAAAAAGAGTCAACCATTATTGAAGATGTACTATCTATCAGGCTGTGTTCTAAAGACTCATGAGAGAATGAGAAAGTATTTAGGGATCAGTGTGATTCTCTTTTGAGATAATAATAGTGCATTTTAATCTGAATGCCATTTGAGCATAATCACACTTTTGAAATGTCGTACTTTTTGGGGCACCGCCTGTGGCTCATCGAGTATGGCGCCAGCCCCGTATACCAAAGGTGGTGGGTTCAAACCTGCCCTTGGCTGAACTGCCAAACAGAAAAATAACCAGGCGTTGTGGCGGGCGCCTGTAGTCCCAGCTACTGGGGAGGCTGAGGCAAGAGAATCGCCTAAGCCCAGGAGTTGGAGGTTGCTGTGAACTGTGACACTACAGTACTCAACTGACGGTGACAGAGTGAGAGTCTGTCTCTACAAACAAAAAAAAGCACATGAAATTTCGTACTTTTTTTATTCTTAACTTACTTGCCATAGTACAGGTTCTCTCTTTTGGTAAGTACGTATAGCAGTGAATCATACTAGTAAAGGTTATTTATTGCAAACATGTAAAACTCTATCTCAAGAGACTTATTGCTCTATAAGTTTTCAGTATATCAAAATGATTTATATAAATTAACTAAAATGCTCTTTTGTTAATCAAGAACTTAAATTATATAAGAAGTTGGGTGAAGGGGGATGACAAAAAGTGGCAAACTGATCAACTTTTTTAATTATTGAAGCTAGGGTCCCCTGTACAAAGTGCAGATTCCATTGTACTAAAGTTTAGCATTAATAATACATAATGTTAAGGAAACCACACACAATTCTTTTCTTCTTAATAAGGAATCTGTTTCAAGAAGTCAGATCTGTGGTTTTATGCTGGAAGCTTTATGTTTGGTTATTATGTTGCTGCTTGATTGTTTCTTCTTCGTATTTAAATATTTAATAAAGGTTTTTATCCAGCTTGTGTTCTGAGGCTTTGAAGCAAAGGGCATAATTTAAAATAACTAATCAGTAAATAAATGTCATAATGCTGAAAAAATATGAGATATGCAAAATGTATTAAAAGCACTGTTTTGATAATGGAATAACAAATTTGACTTTTTCTTTAGATGATTAAGTATAAGCAATGAGATTTAGTAAACTATAAAATCTTTTAGAAATATGGCTATGAAATTCTAATATGTTTATGTCTATCTGGTACAGTGTCTTGTGCATAAATGTTGCTCAAAAATGATCAGAGTTATATGAGGTGGGTCCTGCTAAAGATTTTCTCTCAATAAATTGACAAATTTCTTCTTACAATCTTCCAGCATGTCACACAGTGTTGTACACACTGAATCAAGAGAAACTTTTTTATTTTATTTTATTTTATTTATTATTATTTTTTTCAGTTTTTGGCTGGGGCTGTGTTTGAACTCACCACCTCTGGCATATGGGGGCTGGCACCCTATTCCTTTGAGCCAGAGGCACTGCCCTCAAGAGGAACTTTAATGAGTAGAGTAGTCAAAACTATTTTTATTACAGATAGGAGATTTCAAGAATATTTTAAATGCACATATATTTACGAATAAATGAGTACTATAGCTATTACACAAAGTATAATACAATATTATAATAAAAGTGAAGATTTAACTAGGGATCTTTTTCAAAAGTACTTTAGCGATTTGCATGGAGGATATATATAAAAAAGGTTATATTTAGAAGGAAACGTGTTAGTTTAGATGAAAGCGAGAGCAGTTTGAAGAGTCCAGTATTCCAGCATGAGAGTAAATCTCTGGTCTAAGAGTGAGCAGGAGGAAAAACCAATCAGAGATTAAGTATGGGAAAGCGAGGGGCGGGGGCAGGAATGGGCATTAAAAAAGTACAGTAAAGCGCATAATGATACAAGACTCTTGCACATCTTTTGAAAATTTGAAAGTGTTCCCCAAAACTAAAGGGGAACTGTGACTGGGTTCTCAATGTATCTTTGATTGTGAATTTCGTATATTTTATCAAAACATGGGAAAACTCAAACACTGTAATACAAATTTCCTTTGAACTTAGTCTTAACATTTCCTTCCTTCCTCCCTTCCACCTTCCCTCTCTCCCTCCCTCTCTTTTTCTTTCTTTCCTTCGTTTTTCAGACAGATTCTTAACCTACAGCCCTGGGTAGAGTGCCATGGCGTCAAAGCTCACAGTAATCTCCAACTTTGGGGCTCAAACAATCCTCTTACCTCAGCTTCCTGAATAGCTGGGACTACAGGAACCCACCACAATAGCTGGATAGTTTTCTGTTTTTAGTGGAGGCTGGGTCTTGTTCCTCCTCAACTGGTCTGGCACTCCTGAACTCAAGGAATCCACCTGCTTCCTCCTCCCAGAGTGCAAGGATTATAGGCATGAGTCACAGACTTAACATTTTCAGTCTCCAGCACTCAGGCTAAGTAATGGCAGAATAAAATACTTCAGTCATCAAGACAGGGTTGGTTCGTCAATCTCTTAATCTTGAAGTATTCACAGAAGCCAAAAGTTAGGTTATTAGGAATAACCTAGATGTAAAAAATCTTAAACTTTGCCCTGTTTTCTTCAATTGTCCTTATGTATTTAGGAAATATCTAGATATTTATTAAAACAACGATTGCTGATTGTGATTTTTACAGTTCATTCTTAAACCCAGAGAATTATTTTGAATAACTATTCATAGGCTCTGCTTACCAATCATGCTTATAAAATTATATGCAACATATTTACCTTCATTAAAAACTTCACCTAACTTACAATTTTACTGTATGGTATTGGTAAGAAAGCTGGTGCTAGACAATGAGTGATTCCAAAGTTATAATTCTGACTTGACCATAAGCCATTGTCATCTTGAGCAAGCCTGCTGGGTTCTCTCAGACTCCGATCCCATCATTTCACAGCTGTGTCATGAGTTGACTGCTATGGTCTATATAAAGCATTTTTAGCACAGTGTCTGGTAAGCAGATAGGCCATGTGAAATATTGTTATGAAAGCTTTACATGATTATTATGAAGAAATCAAGGTGAATGTATAATAGAAGTTTGACTATAAACTGTACGGATTTTATTTTATAGCTGTTGGTAACACATAAAACAGCACAGGTGAGATTTTATATTTTAAATAATTGAAATTATTACAAAACAGTAAAATCACTTGGATTATATTATATGATGTTGATAAAAGCAATAAAATAAAAACTTAATATTTGGTTTTCGAAATATGCACAAGTATTTTTTGAAGTACACCAAATTAAATGAAGCCAAGTAAAAAAGAAATGTTTTATTATTCCTAATAAAGCTATTTCACTCCAAATAAAAAACATACTACAATCATAACCTAAATAGATATAGTCAGCATTGTTACTATACCCTAAGAGAAATAAATATGTGATTATAAAATGAAATAAGGAAAAAGCCATTGAAATTGACAGAAAACGTTTGCATATAGTTTTTACATCTCTTATTGTCAGCACTTTTCAATCCAACTGTTATTACATTCTGTGAAAAATCAACTTTACTTTCTCATGTAAACTAATTTTCAAAAGAGATACCCATATATCATGGTACTAGCTCTCTGAAGAAATCATATTATAAACCTACCAGGAGCTGAACCAAACTTATGATATTTATTTTTTTCTTCACTTAATGCTAAAGCTGTGAAAACTATATAAAGCCTATGTACTTAGTACAGATTCAAATGGAAAAAACCCAGAAGTTTGGAATCCATGTTACATACTGACATAATTTTATTACCTACTTTATAAGAAAAATATTCATTCTCTTTTAAGAATGGTACATACATGCACACATATATGTTGGGTTTTGGTTTATATTCGGACTGAGAAAAGATTAAAAAGAACACATTGCTGCATAGCTTCCCCAGCTTTCTTTGACAATTGTCTAATACAGCTCAGTTATTTTCTGCACAGAGACTTCTATTCCAATCAGTCATTTTCCAGGTTTCTTGACTTCCTGCTGTGAAAAGAATATGTGAATGAAACAATGTCTAGCAACCATGTCTAATAAAACAGTCTAGCAAACATGTCTGATGAAATAATGTCAGGAGATGCTTTCAAATATCCTATCCCTAGAAAAGAAGGCCATTTGTATTATGCTGCATCTCAACCACAATCAGAAAGAGAAAAAACATTTTTATTTAATTTTATTTATTTATTTATTTTTTGAGACAGACCCTCAAGCTGTTACCCTGAATAGAGTACTGTGGCATCACAGCTCACAGCAACCTCCAATTCCTGGGCTCAAGCAAGTCTCCTGCCTCCGCCTCGCAAGTAGCTGGGACTACAGGCGCCCGCCACAACGCCATGCCATTTTCTGGTTGCAGCCGTCATTGTTGTTTGGCGGGCCGGGCTGGATTTGAACCCACCAGCTCAGGCGTACATGGTTGTCGCCTTAGCCTATTGAGCCACAGGCGCCGAGCTGAGAAAAAACATTTTTAAATCATGTACTTTTTTAACCTTAAAACCTTTGTACGTTTACATACCCATAAGCTGAGTAATCTGAGGAAGTTTGAAGACTGTCAAAGAGGACAATAAGATCATTATCCTCAATATCCCAGTCTTAGCTATCTGAATAAGATATTTTGATGAGAAACCTGTTTCTTGATCAAGTCAACTCCAACCTCTTTGGTCCATTTATATAAATATACCCCATCTTTCTCTCTAGATTTGTTACCAATCTTGTTTGTGTTTCACAATATGAAATATACCCAGAAAAATATATATTTCAAATATTATCAGAATATGTCCGCATGTATCTATATGTGTACATATATGAGTATATGTGTGTGTGTGTATATGTGAGTATATATGTGTATTTGCAACTTTTCATTAAAAAACTATTTCTCCCATCATCAGTCATCTTTTCCTTTGGAAATCTCTTTTCTTGTTCTTACTGTTATCTTTTCTTTGTCAGTATTCACAAGTGATGTGGCTGATTCCATATTCCTGTACACCACATTTAATGAAGAATCTATAGTTTATATCATAGCTCATCCTCCTTTTTCTTTTGTCTTTTACATCTAGAAAGTTCTCCTCATGTACCACTTTGTTCTGAATTCATCACTTACAGCAGTACGTTTTGGAAACATTCACTAAGGACAAGAATAGGTAATTATATCTGCCCTTGAGACAGTCTTTGCAGTATTAGTCATTAATATTTCATAGAAATGTTTAAATATGATTTTATAGTATTTGTTTAAGCAATATCAAAACCAAGCCAATTTGACTATAGTGATAGAAAGATATTTCTTTAGAAAATGATTTCTTTTTATTTTGCTTTATTTTTTCAGCAGGTATAAGAAATGGTTACTGAGATATATTTATATTGGATTTTTCTAACTGTCTTTATCTTGCCCAAACCTATAGTAAGAGGCATTTTATTAAAAAAAAATATGCATATATATACACATATACAAATATATATGCAAATATATGTATATATATATATATGTATATATATACACACAAACACACATATATACGTTTTTGTCACAAACGTTTTCCAAGGATGGAATTTCTTTTTTATGTAAAATGCTATTTTATTTATTTTATTATTTAAATTTCAGATTACTATGAGAGTATTGTAGGTTAGGTAGGGTCCAACTTGTAGCTGTGCCCTTCATCCAGGGGGAGTGCCACATACCTTACACTGTGGCTCTTAGGTGAGCCCACACCAATCCCCCTCTCTCCTTCCTTTTCCCTTCTCCCTCCACCCACTTGAGTTTAATTGTGGTTTTGACGAATAACAAACACACCAAAAATTAACAACTTAAAATAACAATCATTTATTACTTTGCATGGATTTATCATCAATCTATGCAAAATAATGAATCTATGTATGGTGATTTTACCGATTTAGACCAGAAAGGCTTACCTTGGGTGGATTTGGTCATACGTCTGTTGTGACCTGATTTGTTGACTCTGCTCTGAATAACAGAGAATAACCTTTTCAGCTGAAAAATGGGAGAATTTTTCTAGATCTCTAATCTTTCAACAGAGTACTAAAGGCTGCTTTTTATGGTGGTGACAGAGATCCAAGAAAAAGAGCTATCTCAAGCTAGTTTTGGTTTGTTTCTTTGAGACAGAATCTCGCTCTGTTGCTGAAACTAGAGTTCCATGGCATCGTAGCTCACAGCAACCTCAAACTCTTGTGCTAAAGAGATATTCTTGCCTCAGCCTCCCAGGTAGCTGAAACTACAGGCACCTATCACAACACCTGGCTAATTCTTTTCTATTTTTAGTAGAGATGGGATCTCACTTTTGCTCAGTCTGGTTGTAACTCCTGAAATCAAGCAATCCACCTGCTTCAGCTTCCCAAATTGCTAGGACTACAGGTGTGCTCAAGCAAGATAACAGAAAGAGTGATAATAGAAATACTCAGCTTCTTTTTTGGCCCTTTACTTGGATCAAATTCACTGTTTCTCTATTGGCAAAAGCAAGTCAAATAGCTGAGCACAGTCTTATCACTGAAAAACAAGAGCCTCCCAAAAAGCAGAAACACAAGGAGGCATAAAATATTGTGGTCATTGGGGAAATACATTTGCACAAAGATTCATTTTTAAATGTTTATCTTAAAATATACTGCAGAGGATATCTTTAACAATTTTTATTTTATTTTGTTTTCTATTTTATGTTTTTAATTGATAAAAATTGCATATATTTATGGTATAATACATGATGTCAGGGGCGGTGCCTGTGGCTAAGTGAGTAGGGCACCGGCTCCATACACCGAGGGTGGCGGGTTCAAACCCGGCTCCAGCCAAACTGCAACAACAACAACAACAACAGCCAGGTGTTGTGGCGGGCGCCTGTAATCCCAGCTACTCAGGAGGCTGAGGAAAGAGAATCGCCTAAGTCCAAGAACTGGAGGTTTCTGTGAGCTGTAACGCCATGGCACACTACTGAGGGTGACAAAGTGAGACTCTGTCTCTACCAAAAAAAAAAAAAAAAGAAAGAAAGAAAAAAAAACCCATGATGTTGTTAAGTGGCTAAATCAAACTAATTAAATGACCCATTTTCTGGCATACTGATCTCTGTGTGTGTGTGTTTGTGGTGAAATCTACTTTCTTATCAATCTTCAAACATACAATATATTGTTACTGTGATCACCAAGTTGATAATAGATTTTTTGAGCTTATTCCTTTTGTCTAACAAATGTTATATCCTTTAACCCACATTTCCACAATCCAACCCTGGACCCCAGCCCCGGCAACCACCACTGTGCTTCTGCTTCTGTGTGTTCAATTTGTTTTGATCCCACCTATGAATACGCCAGATCATGTAGTGTTTTTCTTTCTGTACCTGGCTTATTTCATTTAAAATAATATCCTCCATGTTTATCCATGTTGTTACAAACAATAGGAATTCTTTCTCTTTTAAGGCTGGCTAGCATTGTGTGTACATACAATATTTTCTTTAATGCTTGATCCACTGATGGGCACTTAGGTTAATTTCATAGTTTAGCTATTGTCCATTATGTTACAAATAAGAGTACAAATGTCTTTTTGACATACTGATTTCATGTTCATTAATTATATACCTAGAAGTGGGATTACTGAGTCATACTGTATGTAGTTTTATTTTTATTGTTTTGAGGAATCTCCCTATGTTTTACATAAAGCCGATACAAATATACACTGCTGCCATACCCATAAACTTCACTAACATATCATCTTTCCTCTCTTCGATAAATGCCATTTAATAGATATGAGGTAATATCTCATTCTGGTTTTGATTCACACTTTCCTGATGATTAGTGATGCTGAACATTTTTTCTTACACCTGTTGTTCATCTGAATGTCTTATTTTAAGATATGGCTGTTCAAGTCGTTAACCCATTTTTTATGTTTGTTTTATTTACAATGAGTTAATTTAATTTCTTATATATTTTGGATACTAACCCACTAGCAGATGTCTGACCTGCCAATATATTTTCCCATTGTATAGGGTATCTCTTCAGTCTGTTGATTGTTTCTTTGCTGTCAGGAAGCTTTTTAGTACATGAGATCATATTGTCTATTTTTGCTTATGTTGGCTGTCATTTTGGAGTCATTTCTAAAATACCACTGTCCAGGCCAATCTCAAGTATATTTTTCAGGTATTTTCATCTAGTTGTTTTTCAGTTTAAATATTAAGTTGAAGTTTCAATACATTTTGCGTAGGTTTTGTATATGGTTTGAAATAAGAATTTCATTCTTCCATGTGTATATCCAGTTTCTTAGCACAATTTATTGAAGATACTTTCCTTTCTGTCTTTTTGGAATCTTTGTTAAAATAAATTAGTGAAATATATCAGGCACATAAAGACAATAGTCCATTATCTTACTTACAGGTGGAAACTATAAATGTTGAACCCGTAGAGAATAGAATGGCAGTTGCATAGAAGGGGAAAGGGCTTCAAATTGTCATCTAGAAAAGAGGAAGCTCAAAAGACCCATTATACTACATGGTGACCATAGCTGATACCAATGTATTTTTTCTTTTTTGAAAATTGCTTAAAGAGTAGATTTTAATTTTTCTTGCTTCAAAAATTGGTAATTATATGAGGTAATATGCATATTCATTGATTTGGTCGGTTATTCTTCAGTGTATACATATTTCAGATAACATACATCTGCTAATGGGTTAGTATCCGAAATATAGAAGAAACTCAATTAACTCATATCAACAAAACAAACATAAAAAATGGGTTAATGACTTGAACATCCATATCTTAAAATAAGACGTTCAAATGAGCAACAAGTGTAAAAAAAAAAAAATGTTCAGCATCACTAATCACCAGGAAAGTGAGAATCAAGACCAGGATGAGATATTACCTCACAGTTATTAAATTGCATTTATCAATGATAAATACATACAATTTTTGTCAATTAAAAATAAATGAATTGAAAAGAGAAAAGAAAGAAAATGAATTGCCTGTAAAGGTATGAATTTATTTCTAGACCCTCCTTTCTGTTCCATAGAGTTATATGTCTGTTTGTATGCCAACATCACACTGTTTTGATTAGTATAGCTTTGCAGTATATTTTTGGCAGGTACGGGTAGACCAATGCCTCCAGCTTCTTTTCTTTTTCTTTTTTGTATGACATTATGTTGTTTATTCAGAGTCTTAAGTAGCTCCATACAAAGTTTAGAATTTTTTTTTGTACTTCTGTGAAAAATGTCATTGAAATTTTAATAGGGATAGTTTTGAATCTGTGGATTACTTTGAACAATATGGACATTTTAAAAATATAAATCCTACTCATTTATGAACTTAGAATGTCTTTTCATATATTTGTCTCTTGGTTTTCTTTTACTGAATTTTTTCAGTGTATAAATATTTTATCTCATCAGCTAACTTTATTCATAAGTATATTATTTCTGAAATCTATCATAAGTGGCATTTGTTTTTGATTTTTTTTATTGCTTCATTTGTGTAGGTATACAGAAATCCCAATGATTTTTGTATGTTAAGTTAGAATTCTGGAATGTTACTGAATTCATTTATTAGTTCTAACTATTTTTGGTGGAGTCTTTAGGGTTTTCTACATTATCATGTCACCTGCAAACAGAATAAATTTAACTTACTATTTCTGATTTAATACATTTTAATTTATTTCCCTTTGCTTAAAATAAATAAATGTGATTTAATTACTCTGGCTCGTAATTCCAGTACTATGGTAAATAGAATTATAAATTCCTATGAATATATAATCTACAAAGCCTGAATCATGAAGAAATAGAAAATATTAACAGACTAAAATGAATAAAGAGTTTGAGTAAGTAAGAAGAAATTTTTCATTAGAGAAAAATCTAGAATCTATTGGATTTAATACTGATCTCTAACAAACACTTCAAAAGGACTAATACCAAAGAATGCTTCCAAATTAATTCTATGTGGCCACAATTACAGTGATATCATAATAATACCAGGACACTATAAGAAAAGACAATTACAGGTCAATACCCCTAATAACTTAGATACAAAAATTCTCAGCAATCTTTTATCAGAAGCCAGTGGGATTTATCCCTGTGATGCAGGGATGGTTCAACACATATAAAACAAGAAA
>CAUYRH010050099.1:0-10511 GCA_963574655.1 Perodicticus potto
AATACCCGGGCGTCGTGGCAGGTGCCTATAGTCCCAGCTATTCGGGAGGCTGAGGCAAGAGAATCGCCTAAGCCCAGGAGTTGGAGGTTGCTGTGAGCTGTGTGATGCCACGGCACTCTACCGAGGGCGATAAAGTGAGACAAAAAAAAAAAAAAAAAGGGCACCTATGATGTCTCTCTAGGAAATGTCAGGTCAAAATTTTTCTTTTTTTGAGAAAAGACTTTTCACAGTCATTTAACTGTCACAGGCCATGGCCGTCATGCTGGTTCCTTAAAAGTCAGCTCTCTAGTTGGCACGGAGGCTCACACCTGAAATCCTCACACTCTGGGAGGATGAGGCAGGAGAGTTATTTGAGCTCAGGAGTTTGAAACCAGCCTGAGCAAGAACAAGACCTCTTCTCAACTAGAAATAGAAAAATTAGCCAAGCATTGTGGTGGGCACCTGTAGTCCCAGCTACTCAGAAGGCTGAGGCAGGAAGGTTGCTTGAGTCCAGGAGTTTGAGGTTGGTGTGAGCTAGACTAAAGCTACAATAACTCTAGCCCAGGGGACAGAGGGAGACCTCGTCTCAAAAAAGAAAACAAAGCCAGCTCCCTGGTTTTCCCCCAGGAAGATGTTCCAGCTCTCCCCAGACCTGGCACTTACCAACACCTGAGGACGCCTATTATGTCCTGGTTGCTTTGGTTTGTGTTTTTATCCCCAACTTATCTCCCTTTTTGGAGCTACAAGACCTACGAAGGAAGAGACCATGTCTGTCTTGTTCAGTTGACATTCCAGGGTGGACATGAGCCCTGGCACAGAGCATAATGCACACTGGGTGGTGAGTGAGTGCCCCGCTAGGGCTTGGCACTTCAAAGGGAAACCTGCACTCGTCCGTCAGCACAGCCACTGCCCCTGCAAAGGGGACGCGTCTCGGTCAGTCGCCCACACTGGTCCCCCTACGCTCCCTCTGACCTGCATTGCGCGGCCATCCACTAGTGCATCTTTTCTTCCAGGGTGGAGGGAAAGCTGGCCGTGGAGGTCTCGGGATGCTAAGAGGTCACCAAGGACCAAACTCGGACTGGGCACGCCAGGGAATGACGTCTGGGGAAGTATGTCCAGAAGGCCACTTAAAGCACAGGTAGGAATTACCAAAGAATGGCTTTTGAGGGACTTGAAAGATGCTGTGACCAGAGCACAGAGCAGGGACTGGAGAAGTGTGAGAGGAAAGGCTCAAGAGGAAATCAGAGGCCAGATCGTGGAGAACGTCCCAAACCATTTAAAGGCTCTGTCTGGGCTTCTAGCTAAGAGCAACAGGAAACCACCGAAGAGTTTCAAGTAAAGGAATAACCTTCAGTTCAGCAACCGAGAAAGACCATTTTGGATACAGCAATGATAAGGGGTGGGGGGGAGACAGGGCAGGGACTGAGTTTCCACATAGGCCTCCTTCTTAGCACATTCTAATGTAACACAGCCAAGAAGTCAGCTCGAAGAGGGGCACGATCTACTTGGTGTTTTATAAAAGAAGGACCGCCCAAGGCACCTCTCTAATGCTGAATAAACATTACCCACCTCGTAAAAGCACACTGCACTTTTACCATCACCACTAATCACTGTTCTAAACCCTTGCTAGATACCAAAACTGCACAAAGAGTTGCATAAGGTAAAGTGATTCATGCTCCACCCACCAACCTCACTCCTTCCGAGGCTGATGTGCAACCTTTAAATGCTTATTTCTTGCTTCTGCCATGAATTTCACATGTTGGGCCTAAAAATTACCAGGGAAAGAAGATATAACATGTTATAACTTTTTAAAAACATAGCTTTTTAAACTGAAGCAAAAGGCTCGGCACCTGTAGCTCAGCAGCTAGGGCGCCCCATCCACAGAGCTGCTGGGTTCCAACCCAGCCCAGGCCTGCAAGACAATGACAGCTACCACCAAAAAATAGCCAGGCAGTGTGGTGGGCACCTGTAGTCCCCGCTACTTGGGAGGCTGAGGCAAGAGAATCACTTAAACCCAAGAGTTTGAGGTTGCTGTAAGTTGTGACGCCACGGCACTCTACTGAGGGTGACATGGTGAGACTCTGTCTCAAAAAATAAATAAAATAAAGTGAAGCAAAAGCAAGCAATTTTCCATATACAAGGTTTTCAATCCATTTACCACTTCTAAAGGAGGTAAAAATCTGGCCCAGTCTTTCAAGCATGCATTAGTTATGTCAGTGATAGATTTAAAAGAGGAATACTATTACTCTAGTCAATTATTTTTGTTTATTTCTTTTAGCAAGATGAATGAAATAGTTAAGGAAAGATGTCCCCAAAGTTCTTTCCTTGTCCCTAAATCACATAAAATTTTATTTTTTTTGACAAATAGTGCCTACTATACACCAAATACCGCTTAAGGTGCTGGGGTTAAAACAGCTAGTTATGTTCTGTAGGAGCAGAGGGTAATCAACAAACTGATTAATAAAATGATCTCAGAGAGTGATGAGAGCAATGAAGGATAACAAGATAATAATGCGGCTGGGAAAATGCTCTCTGTGGGAGAAACGGGAGCCACAGCCTGTGTGCTGAGAAGCAGCCAGGCTCACAGCAGCAAAACTCTTCTTACAAGGGAGCTGAAGACAGCACAGGCAATACAATTCACATACACTGAAACAAACCTCTCCGGACATTCTAAAATATGTTTTCCCCCTAAAAGACTAGGGGCTTATCAGGTAGTGCTAGACAATCCTTACCAACTGGCTCAGGAAAAACAAAATCAATCGTAACACGAAATAACTGCGCTACAAAGTCCAAAAGAGAATAAGCGTAGAAAATCGGAAGCACTTTTGGGGTTGCACGTCTCTGCACCAGGATCCAGGAACCCAGGGGAAAGATAATCAATGTCAACCCCATGCAAACCTGGCTGCCTCACCTGACGGGCCTACAAAATAGGTACCTTGCTGGGAAATAGAAAACAGCTCTCCAGAGCTACAGAGAACAGAACGTCTTCAGGAGGGCTGGACCAGGAAAACAGCTTGGGACGCCGCCAAGGAGGTCCTTCCTTCCTGAGGGGACGCCAAGGTCTTTCCATGACGCAGCCTCCAGCTTCCCCAGCATCCCCCATGTCCAAGTGCCCTGCATCAAGTACCAGACGCTGCTCCCAGTTCGGAAAGTGAGAGAATCAAGAGCACATACAATGGACGTGAAAGAAGAAAGCAGGGTTTTAACTTGAGCAAACCTTCAGTTTTGAGGAGCCCAAGAAATTATGTAAAATAAACACATTCTAGAAGCAGAAGAACCTGACGATGATAATTTATAAACACAGGACTGTGTCCAACAATCTGAAACTAATTTGTTGTACAGTGATTTGTGTTTTTTCAGGAGTCAGACTGTATCAACTCTAACTCTGTTATTTACTAGCATCTTATTTAACCTGCTCAGTAAGATAAGGATGATTATTTTCCAACAGTCTTATAGGTATAATTTTCCTATGATAACATGCACATACTTCAGGTGAACTATTTGATAAGTTTTGAAATACGTCTATAACTGTGAAACCAACACCACAAATGAAATAATGACTACATTCATCTCCCCCCAAAGTTTCTCTGGGCCTCCTTTGTAATCCACCCGCCCCTCATCTCCATTCCCCATTCCCAGACGTCTAGGTAAGTATGTCCACAAGGAGACTTCAAGCACGGGTAGAAATTACCGAAGAATGGCTTTTGAGGAACTGAACAATGCTGTCTGTGACCAGAACGCACAGCAGGAACCACATTCCCAGGCAACTACTTATCGGCTTCCAGCCATCATAGACCAGTTTTCATTTCCAGAGATTTTCACAACTGGAATCAAACAGTATGGACTCTTTTCTCATCTGGCTTCTTTCACTTAGCAGAATTATTCAGAGATTCATCCATACTGCTGCATTTATTAATAGTTCATCTCTTTATATTGTTGAGTAGCATTCCTTTGTATGGATAAATTGCAATTTAATTCTAACATTCATCTGTTGACTGATACTGAGTTGTTGCCAGTTGTGGAGCCATTGCAAATAAAGATACTATTCTGAACAAACCTTTGTATGAATGATTTCATTTCTCTTGGCAAATAATACTTAAGTGGAGATAGGTCTTATGGTAGCTTTGTGTTCAATATTTTAAGAAACTACCAAATTGTTTCCAACACGACTCCACAATTTTACGCTCCTAATAATGGTGTGTTAGAGTCCCAGTTGCTCTATTTCCTCACCAACATTTGGTATGGCCTGTCTTATTAATTTTAGACTTTTCAGTGGAGGGAGCATATTGATAATCTCATTTCGGTTTTAATTTGCATTTCCATAAATACTAATGATTTTCAGAATCTTTTAATGTGCTATGTGGCAAGAAGTCAACTATTCAAAAATTTGACCCATTTTTTAATTGGATTTTTTCTCATTATTATTGTAATTCTTCTATATATTTGTGTTATAAGTCAATTGTCAGATTTTCATGTCGCAAGTATTTTCTCCCAGGCTGGGGCATGTGTTTTCACTTTCTTAAGCATTCTTTGAGAAACAAAGAAATGCTTTAACATTTGATAAAGTCCAATTTGTTAATCTTTTTATCATTGGGGTTTTTTTTGTGTCCTATATTAAAAAAGTCTGCTGAACTCAAGTTCACTGAGATTTTCTTCTGGAAGTTTTATAGTTAAAACTTTTAAATTCCATTCCATTTTGAATTAACTTTTTTGTATGGTGTAAGGTAAGAGTACAGGCTCATTTCTGCATATGCCTATCCAGTTTTTTAGGCAGCTACCTTGCTGAAAAGATTATCATTTCTCCCACTGAACTGCTTTCTTGGCATTTTTGCCAAAAATCAATTGATCAGGCTAGGCTTGGTGGCTCACACCTGTAATCCCAGCACCTTGCAAGGCTGAGATGAAAGAAATTCCAGACCAGCCTGGGCAAAAGCAAAACCCCATCTCTATCAAAAATTGAAAAAAAAATAGGGTGGTGCCGCCTGTAGTCCCAGCAACGTGAGAGGCTGAGGCAGGAGGATCACTAGAACCCAGGAGTTTGAGATGGTCGTGAGCTGTGATGACGCCATTGCATTCTACCTGGAGCAACAGAGTGAGACTCTGTCTCAAAAAAAAAAAAATAACAAACAATCAATGCATCATTTATGTGTGGATCTATTTCTAGACTCTCTTTTGTCTCACTGATTTATACGACTCTCTTTACTCTGATAGCACATTATCTTAAATCAGACAGTGCATGTCCTTCAGTTTGTTTTTTTGTTCTTAGATCAGTCTGGATCCTTTACATTTCCATATAAATTTTACGCTCGTTTTGTCAATTTCTACAACAAAGTTTACTGAGATTTTGACCAGAATTGCATTAAATCTATTGAAAACCTTGGCAAGTATCGAGGACTTAAGAATATTGAATCTTCCCATCCATGAACGCACACTATCTCTCAAATCTTGACATCTTTTATCAAATGTAGCCAATTTCATATTTTGATGCTCTTTCATACAAAATTTTTAATTTCAGTTTTCAATGGTTCACCACTAGTATATAAAAATATAACTGATTTTGATATATTGATTTGGATTCTGCAACCTAGGTAAATTCACTTGTTGGTTCTAAACACCTTCTTGCAGCACGTTAAAATTTTCTAGAATCGTATGTCTGCAAATAAAGACAATTTTACTGTGCATTTTTTTTGAAATTGCCTTATTCCGATACAGTGTTGAACAGAAGTGGAAAGAGCAAGCATCCGTGCCTTGTTCCTCATCTTAGAGGAATATTATCCATTTTCTCACCACTTAGGATGATAGCTGTAGGTTTTCCATGAAATTTTCTGTCTTATTCTTATGAGAAAAGTATCTTCTGTCTTACAGATAAACCTGGAGGCAGATCTTCTCCTCAAGGTCTAGGAGAAACTAAGTAACTAGGTTTTCTAGAAGTCGGTAATCTGTCCTTCCACTTGCAACACACTTAAATTTACTGTGGAGTAAATTCAATTACCCCACTTGTAACTGTCTAAATAAACTACATATTTAAATTTAATTTACCAAAGATAAATAACTATTTCTGTAATCCTGAACTTTAAAAGCATCTTCACAGTTCCAAAATACCTAGAATCTTCAAAACAACAAAATAACTTTCTTATACTTGAATTTAAATGCATAACAAATCATTGGTTTCAAGGTCACTTAAATGCTCATCCTAGCGTATCAAACACTCATGTTTTTTAAAGCACCACCAGTAAGTTATATGAAATACCTAAGTATAATTATGTCAAACAATTGTCAATCTGGCAATTTACATTTAAGCCTTTATTGATCCAGTGGAATAATAAGCAGCCCCGTTTCCGTTCAGGTACTTTGGGTCTTCCTACCCTTACGCTTCTTGGACCCCAGGTAGACCTCATCTCTTAGACTTCATTTACATCACTGGTTCTCAATCCTGACTGTACATTGGAACCTTCTCCAGGGCCTCAAAGTACTGATGATGGGGTCTCATAGCCAGGGATTCCTATCTAGAGCCTTTAAAAGTGGGTAATTTTTGGCTTGGTGCCTGTGGCTCAACAGGCTAAGGCACCAGCCACGTACACCTGAGCTGGCGGGTTCGAATCCAGCCCGGACCTGCCAAACAACAATGACAACTGCAACCAAAAAAGTGGCCAGGCTTTGCGGCGGGGCCTGTAGTCCCAGCTACTTGGGAGGCAGAGGCAGGAGACTCGCTTGAGCCCAGGAATTGGAGGTTGCTGTGAGCTGTGATGCCACAGCACTCTATCCAGGGTGACAGCTTGAGGCTCTGTCTCAAAAAAATAAATAAATAAATAAAAGAAAATAAAAATGCTACTTGTCAACTAGGCTTGGTAATCCCAGCTACTGAGAAGGCTGAGGTGAGAGAATTGCCTAAGTCCAAGAATTCTAGACTAGAGTGGAATTATCAGCAAGGGTAAAAAAAAACTCCACAAACCTATAAATGCCATTTATAAAATGTCTTAATTCATTGCTCTATCCCCATTGCCTCACACAATGACTAGCCTATAGTAACCTTCTAGTAAATAAATTTTTTTTTTTTGTAGAGACAGAATCTCACTTTATTGCCCTCAGTAGAGTGCCGTGGCGTCACACAGCTCACAGCAACCTCCAACTCCTGGGCTTAAGCGATTCTCCTGCCTCAGCCTCCTGAGTAGCTGGGACTACAGATGCCCACCACAATGCCCACTATTTTTTTGTTGCAGTTTGGCCAGGGCCGGGTTTGAACCCACCACCCTTGATATATGGGGCCAGCGCCCTTTACCCATTGAGCCACAGGTGCCACCCTCTAGTAAATAAAATTAAAAAAAATAAAGACACAAATCCCCAGAGAGGGACATTCTACAAAATAACTGACCGAAACACTCTTCAAAACTGTCAGGGTCAGGCAGTGCCCTTAGCTCAGAGGGTAGGGCACTGGCCACATACACCAAGGCTGGTGGGTTCTAACCCATCCCAGGCGAGCTAAAACAACAATGGCAACAACAACAACAAAAATAGCTGGGCATTGTGGCAGGCGCCTGTAGTCCCAGCTACTTGGGAAACTGAGGCAAGAGAATCGCTTAAGCCCAAGAGTTGGAAGTTACTGTGACCTTCGTGACACCACAGCACTCTACCCAGAGTGACAGCTTGAGACTCTGTCTCCAAAACAAACAAACAAAAAAACTGTCAGGGTCAAAAAAAAAAAAAAAAGTCTGAGAAATTGTCACAGTCAAGAGTAGTCAAAGGAGACTAAATGTAATATGGTGTCCTTAATGGGATCCTAAAACAGAAAAAGGACATTAGGCAAAAAATGTGTGAATCTGAATAAACCATAGACTTTAGTTACAATAATCATGTGTCTACATTGGTTTATTAATTATAACAAATGTACTATCCTAATGTAAGATGATAATAATACATAAAAACTAGATATGCATACGGGAACTCTTGAGTACTATCTACTGTATTTTTCTATAAATCTAACACTGTTCTAAAAAATAAAGTCTACAAGCAAAAAATTTTTTAAAATAATAGAGCAATAAAGCAAATAGGATTATTAGGCTGCCAATGTCTCTAACATGTATGCAGCATATTTAAAAAGAAATATAGACCAGGTGCCATGGCCTACTCCTGTAACACTTGGGAAGCTGAAGTGGGAGGACTGATTGAGCTCAGGAGTTTGAGCCCAGACTGAGCAAGAGCAAGACCTTGTCTCTAACAAAAATAGAAAGATTAGCCAGGTGTGGTGGAAGGTGCCTACGGTTCCAGCTACTCAGGAGGCCAAGGCAGGATTGCTTGAGCCTAGGAATTGGAGGTTATGGTAAGCTCCAATGATGCCTTTGCACTCTAGACAGGGAGATGCAGTGATTTGGAAACAAAGGAAAGGGAAGGAAGGAAAGAAAGAATAAAAAAGAAAAAAAGAAAGAAAAAAAAACAAGGAAAAAGGAAGGAAGGAAGGTAATAAAAAAAGAAATATAACGGCAAGGAACCAAGAACAAACATAATTCCACTCAGCTGTGTACATCATATGGGGTATAAGAAAGAATACCAAAGCCAGGTGTGGAGGCTCACACACTACTTGGGAGGCTAGAGTGGGAGGATCACTTGAGCCCATTAGTTCAAGTCTAGTCTGGGCAATCTAACAAGACCTGTCTCAAAAAAAGAAAGCTTGAATGAACACGACAGTAAGATGTGCTGGTGCTCTATGCAGGGCACTGCAATAAATGTATCACATCTACTCTCTCATTCAACTCTCTTGAATACCCTGTGACATGGACGATTACATTTCCATGCCACAGACAACGAAACCCCGATTTAGGTAGATGAAGGGAACTGTCCAAGAACATAAAGCTAGTAAGGGGTGGAAGCTTGATCAAGCCGATTCCTTAGCCTGTGCTCTCTTGCAGTGGCATCATTCAGTTTATCTTTTTTTTTGTTTTTTTTTTTTGAGACAGAGCCTCAAGCTGTCACCCTGGAGAGAGTGCCGTGGCTTCACAGCTCACAGCAACCTCCACTTCCTGGGCTCAAGAGAGTCTCCTGCCTCCACCTCCTAAGTAGCTGGGACTACAGGCGCCTGCCACAACGCCCGGCCATTTTTTGGTTGCAGCCGACGTTGCTGTTTGGCAGGCCCAGGCTGGATTCGAACCCGCCAGCTCAGGTGTACGTGGCTGGTGCCTTAGCCCATTGAGCCACAGGCGCCGAACCCAGTTTATATTTTAAAAGGGGGAGGCTGGTGTTCATAACAGCATTATTCACAATAGCCAAAAGTAAAAGTAATCCAAGTAAATAGATAAACAAAACGTGGCCTGTGCATACAATGGAGTATTATTCTGCTCGAAAAGGAAAATTCTGACACATGCTCCAATATGGATGAATTTTGAGGATATTATGGTAACTGAAATAAGCCAAGGACAAAAGAACAAATGCTGTATGAGTCTACTTACATGCAGTGACTAGAGCAAATCACAGAATGCTGGGGTGCAAGGGGAGAAGAGGGATGCAGAATGGGGAGCTGGTGTTTAACATGGACAGAGTTTTGGTTGAAGATGAAGAGAGTTCTGGGGATGGATGGTGCTGACAGTTATACAAAAATGTGAATGTACTCAATGCCACTGAACTATACCCCTAAAAATGGTTAAAATAGTCAATTTCTGGCTGAGTGCAGTAGCTCACATCTATAATCCTAGCACTTTGGGAGCCTGAGGCAGATGGATTGACTGAGCTCAGGAGTTTGAGATTAGCATGAGCAAGAGACTCCATCTCTACTAAAAACAGAAAAATTGGTGGCGCCTGTGGCTCAGTAAGTAGGGCGCCAGCCCCATTTACCAAGGGTGGCAGGTTTGAACCTGACCCCGGCCAAACCGCAACAAAAAAATAGCCAGGCATTGTGGCAGGCACCTGTAGTCCCAGCTACTCGGGAGGCTGAGGCAAGAGAATCGCCTAAGCCCAAGAGCTGGAGGTTGCTGTGAGCTGTGTGACACCATGGCACCCTACTGAAGGCGATAAAGTGAGACTCTGTCTCTACAAAAAATAAATACATAAATAAAAACAGAAAAACTAGCAAGGTGTTGTGGCAGGTACCTGTAGTCCCAGCTACTTGAGAGGCTGAAGCAAGTGGACTGCTCAAGCACAAGTGTTTGAGGTTGCCGTGAGCTATAAGGGCAAAGTGAGACTCTGTTTCAAAAAAAAAAAAAAAAAATTAATTTTATGTTATACATATTTTGTCACAACTTTTTTTATTAAGTTTTTTTTGTTTTTTTTTTTTTGAGACAGAGCCTCAAGCTGTCACCCTGGATAGAGTGCCGTGGCATCACAGCTCACAGCAACCCCCAATTCCTGGGCTCAAGCGAGTCTCTTGCCTCAGCCTCCCAAGTAGCTGGGACTACAGGCACCCGCCACAACGCCCGGCCATTTTGTGGTTGCAGCCGTCATTGTTGTTTGGCGGGCCCGGGCTGGATTCGAACCCGCCAACTCAGGTGTACGTGGCTGGCGCCTTAGCCCGTTGAGCCACAGGCGCTGAGCCTCGTCACAACTTT